>VXAK01005818.1:107491-230010 GCA_013399435.1 Arenaria interpres | reverse complement strand
TTCATTTTGTTTTGCTCTTAGAAAGATAGCCCTGTAATTTAGTGACTCATACGCTCTACATCCTTTGTTGCTTTTCATTTTCAACATCTTTAAGCTGTTTGTGGAGAACACACTTATTTTTAGACTTCCCATCAGTGAGAGACATTTTAGCTGGTTCAGAGGGGAAAAGCTCCATTGAGACTTTTGTGTCTGGGGTGTTAATAGGCAAATTTCCTGACGGGGAGATATTTTATTCCTCTTTTGGGGGGGTTCTTGTTTTTGTTGTGGTTGGTTTTCTTTTTTATTTTGTTTTTTACTTTGACATCCCACTGGGGATCTGGGCAGTGATTTTCAGGCACACAGAGGACTGTCCCCTGTGCCATAAGTGATCTGGCAGAGGGAGGAGGAGGAGGATGGGTGCAAGGAAAAGCAGACACATGTTGGGGCATGAAGAACAAATGTGGGCCCCGGGATCACTAATCATCCTCCTCCCTCTTCATCAAACCTGCAAATCTCAAGCCATGCCGCAGAAAGCCTCTGTACCATGGAGGCTTTCAGCAGGTAGGACAAAGGGGGAGAGCATTCCACATCTGAGCATCAACCCACATTTCCCCATGCTGGGCCAAAAACCATAAGGAATACTTCAGGTACCTTGGTGAATTCAGTTAATTTTTAAGAAGCAATGGTTTTGTTTGGAAAAATAAAGGAAATGTTTCGTTTTTTTCCCCAGAAAATTGACACTGCAAAACAGAAAATGTTTTATGAGTCAGTTAATAGGTTCGGGGTTGGGTCGAGTTTACAAAGTCTGACACCTCCTTTCAGTTTGCAGCTCAAAATCTTTTTGGAGAACTTTAAAAACTAAAGGAAATTTCAAAATGAAGATTGGCTCCACAGCCCTCGAAGCAAGGCATTTCATAAAAAGAAAAAAAAAACCCAATCCTGTCTGTTTCTTTTTCTTTTTTTTAATTTTAATTAAGTCAATCAACAACAGAAAGGCCTCCAAATGGAAACCACGCAGGCACCAAACATCTCTGAGCCTCCAGATGAACATTCCTCCACCTTCCGATGGCAGAGCCTGCAGCAGGCACCACCGTGTGCTGGCTGCCCTGGATTACTTGGGACACACACCTTGCTCAGGAACAAGAGCGAAACACAGAGGGAAGGGACATGTCCTGCTCCTCTGCACACAAAGGACAAGAGGTGGACCCAAACCATACCTGACGATGCAGGTGGGGGCATTATAGACCCAATGTGGAGCTCTCCAGGCACGTCCTACAGACTCTTTGCTTTGCTCTACAGAGATACTTGGTTTTTCCCAGCACGTGCCACCCTGAAGCAGGCAGCAGGACAGGACGAGTCACCATCCCCATGGTGTCCCCCTGGTGCCAGCTCGCTCCGCAGTGGCACACGCTGGGCTGGGCCACAGCACGGTCCCGCGCCCGCTGCCAAGCGCAGAGCCGGCTCCTGCGCCCGGGAACAATAATGGCTCTTTGGCCAGCTGGAAGGAGCCTCTTCCAGGACACATTTGTAATTTTGCTGAAAGCCACAGTCCTAATGGACAGCTGGAACTACTCCATGGCTCTCTGGCTGTCACCTCACCCAGGTGTCACAGACAGGTCCGAGATACTCAGTTTCTGTTCTGCAGTCTCCCACCATCATAGGACCCAAGAGCAGGTTTGGAGGTTCATGGCTCGTGTTTTACGTCCTGACCATAGTTTTTTCTTTTCAGGGATGCATGAGCCAAACCAGCACAACTATGAGCCCAGTGCAGAGCTCTCTTCTCTGCCTGTTATCAGGCCACAGCTTCATGTTTGCATGAAGCCAGGACTCAGCATCCTCTGGAGGAGCTGCCACCATCTCCCCATTGCATGTTTCCAGCAAGATACTTCACCCTCCCTTGTGCTACCAGCCTTTTCCCATTTCCCAGCACCCCTTAAACCCAAGGAAGTTTTTCTCCTACATCTAAAACCCTACATGAGCAACAGGGAAACCACCAGCAACGCCCCTGGGCAAACATGATGTGCCGACACAAGCACCAGCTGAACAAACCAATGAAGCAGACCCAGCAAACCCACGGTGGACACCTGCCCACGCCAGGCTGAGCTGAGGTCTCTGCAAAAGCAGCGCTACAATACTTTGCTCCAACCCCAGTGAGCCCCAACTCGTCGGTCAGTGTCTCGGGAGCAGCACCTCCGAGAGGAGCTGGCTCGGGAAACGGGCTGTCGCGCGGCAAGAGCATGGCACGAGGATAAACCTGCGCAGGCTGGAGGGTGGACGGTGTCAATAGGATTAGTTTGTTCTATTATTTATCATGGCATATGCCCCGGCACTCAATCCACAGATCTGAGCCATCAGCTGTGAACACCTGTCAAGGAGTTGAGTAATTTTCCAGTTTCTGGGTAGAATAACTGGAGACAATAAGGCTGATTTAATCAGCAAGTACTTAGCTCCAGAAACATAATGGCTTAAAAGAAAATCTCCCCATATTTTTTTAAATGAATGCTTTTCTACATTAGAGTTAACCCAGAAAAAACCTCCTTAGTAGATGTATTGCAGTACAGTAACAAGGCAGGTATTAGCCAAACGCATGGTGGAAAGGAGATAAACAATACACTGTGTCCTCCAGCTTGTCCACGGGAGACAAATTCCCCATTTAGAAAACCCAATACAAATGTAATTCTCTTATAACAACGGCGTCCACTGTAGATTGTTTCTCTGAGGAAAAAAAAAAAAGTAACTGACTTTGAAGTGCTCCAGTGCCATCAAGAACATATTTTTTTTTCCCAAAGTATCTCAAAAGTAGCAAAAAAATGAAAAAAAATTAATGACTGCTAACAGCTGAAACAGATGGTCTGCTGTGAATCCCCACAGCCTCACGCAACTGTGAGTCAAGCCATTTTTCAAAATGGTAAAGAAAAAAAAATAATTTAAAAAAAAAAATTCAATTTCCAAGACTACCAGGCTTCCAAAAACCCATTTGGACTTCCCAGCTGAGAGCCAATAAATAAAGGAGGGTTTGGCTGGTTTAGACCTACGGCAGCCTCAAACCCAGAGTGCCCCTTGTCCATCACGTGCACATAGATAGTCTGGATGCACTGGCTTTCAACGCAATCCCACAAGATGTTTCCTCTGGATGAGGTTTTACTCCAGGATTTTAACTAAGGCTCCATTGCACTATCAGATTCCCAACGCACGCACCCGCTGCCGGTCACCAGCAGCGTCCCCACTGCCCACCCTTGGGACCCCTCCACATCCCTCCCACCACATCCTCCTGCTGAACTGATCGCCCTCAGTAAGCAACGTCCCCCTGTGCCAGCTCGCCCCTTGTGAGGAACCATTTGAGATGAGAAAGACACTTGCCAGGAGGGAAACTCTGGTTGCCTGCTTCTCTGTTGCGGCTCCTCCTTCTCCCCAGGAGACTCATCCCCTTGGTCACCTTCATGCTTGGGCTGCCCCTCTCCACGCTCTTCGATCAGCCCCATCAGGCAGATGAGATGGCAGGTTCTGGGCGACGTGCGATCTCATCATGGGGACATCAAAGCCGGCAGTGTGACTCTGCGAGGAACGGACAGAAACTTAACCGCACGCACAGCACCACTTTATCATTTATTTAAGCTCGATCTTTCAATAATTCATGCCAGCCTTTCACTGTGTAGCAGGACAACAATGGCAGGAGCGCAGCAGCGCAGGCAGTGAATAATCACATCTGGAACAGATGTTCAGTTCTAAATAAAAGCTGGTTTTGCAGAGAATGTTAAACGCCATGGGAATAGTGAGCGCTGGGACGCAGCCCTGCTCCTTCCAGGGGGCAACAGCGATTTGCTCATATGTTTTGCAAGGCAGAGTTGGCAGAGAGCAGAGGAAACAGCCAGGGCTGGCTCAGCCGCAGCCCAGTAGTCGCGAGAGGACAGACCTGCAGCGTTCGCAGGCGTCTCCTCCTCGGAAGCGCTGGGCAGATGCCGGCACGGTGCCTCCCAGTGCGAGCACACGATGCCGCAAGTCCCCTGGCCAGCAAGGAAGCTCCATGCCCGCTCCCACCAGCGGCCAGCCCTGGAGCACGTTAGCACAGGGTTCCTGCATGCAGTCAAGAGTGTGCCCACCTCCCTCCCATGGAGATATTCTGCTGTTCCTAGGAGAGAGCTGGGTCCAGCTGGTGCCCCCGAGTCACAGGGGTGCGGGTGTACAAGGAGACAGGGCAGCCCTGGCTCTTCCATGCTCTCTCCAAGAGCCACCAGGTACCTCTCCAGGGCCACCACTCGTGCTGGGTACACCCAACCCCCAAGACCTCAGGCAGGGTGTCCCTTTCAGAGAGCATCTCTTCCCCATTTGTGGCACACAAGACCTCTAAGTCTGACCAGCACCTCCTGCATCAGGTCACTAAGCTCCGGTCCATCACCATCCACTGCCTGCTGCAGCATCGCCATTCAAGACATCTGCAAAGCTCATTCCCCACCGCCATGGATGTGCCTCTCCACAGCTCTCCCTTCTCTTCTGCATCCAGGACACGTCAACACCTTTGACCCTTCATGGCTTGTACCTGGTTGACCTACCATCTCCAATTCCCATTGGGACATCAACCGATGCCTTCAGACATCCAGCAATGTCTGCCACTATCGGGCTCTCATTACACTTTGAACAAACACTTTATTCCTGCCCTTGTGCCCAGGCAAGTGCCCCAAAACAATCCACACATGCATCTTGTTATCCTGCCTGAAACACCTCTAGAGCAGCCCTGAGCCTGCTGGTGCCCTGAGACGTACCCTCCTCATGCCAGCCACCGATACCTCTCTCTTTTCCCCTGCCCATCTGTCACTAGCTGTCTGGCCTCCCTCTCCTTCTATATGGTTTTTAAGCACTTTGAAGCAAGAACTTATTTGCCATTTTGTCTGCAATTGCACAGCACCTAATGCACTTGAGGCCTGACCTCCAAGGTGTGCTGTTATCATTATTATTACTACTACCACCACTGTTATTACTGACTCTGAGGCTCCACTTGGGGTCTTAATATAATCCATACAATTTTTCCGGACTCCCTCACTTATCTCTGTGTTTTGCAACACCTTCTCTGATAGCCAGACTCTACTCTTTGTCTGGATAATGCAAATTTACAGATGGCTTTCACTGCAAATTTTCTTGCTAATAGTGTCTTACTCTTGTTCTTAAATGTGAACCTTGCACTTTACCCTGCTAGCCAACCACTTAATGTCAGTAGGAAATTGTCTTTTTTTTCCTCCTGATCTTTCAGGTTGATTGGATAATGAAATAAGTAATGACATTAGAAGCCCATTAATCAGTAGTGAGTAGTGAATAACGCAGAGTGCAAGACTGTCAACTGCTCCTGAAGGACAAGCTAAGGAGGACTGCAGGGAAACGGTGAAACCACTCAAAATCTGGTCCCCTGGTCTGCACGTCTTCTTTTTTTTTTTTCCTCCTTAAAGTGGATGACAATCAATTCTGGCAGGATTCTTGGCATGGGGTACCCAGACTTGTGCCAGGTAGTCTGCTGTCCAGATCAGACCCCAGTACTCAGGAGATCCCTGTTACATTCATGGTCCTGCTGAATTTCACAAGTAACAGGAACTCACTTTCCACAATTTCTTCCACTCCCTGGTACAAGACATGATAAAAGAGGGAGGAATGCAGGAGGCCCCCTCTCTACAGTCGCATTAATGGTGGTGGTAGAACACAGCTCATACCTCCAGCAGGACTTTCCCCAGTGAGCCTGTTCCGACTGGAGCTATGTTTCCCCAGAAGCATCCCCAGGAGGAAAGGGCACGTTGTGTTGGAACAAGCGCTCGCAGTTGTCATGCCAGCGGGTGTGTAACAGGAGATGCCGAAGCAGATCTCAGAAATAAATGTCTGAGCAAAGTCACCCCTCGGAGAGAGCAGCCAGCAGGGTCACAGTCAAGAGCGCAGGCATCTCTATTAGCGCAGAGGCTGATTTATTAGTCTCGCTGTGTATCTACACCCACAGAAAATGTGGTACCCTTGGGGCCCAGTGTCTTCTATCTACATTTATAAATGTCTCTCCCAAGGGACTGCTCAGCTGTGTGTAGCACAGCCGATGACAGCTTCCCTCCATCTTTATGCAAGGCACCAAGAGGCATAAGAGAGGGATCTTGGGAAGAGAACCATCCTGGTTAAATGCCATCCTGAGCTGCTGGGGACCTTTTCCCACATGGAGGCCCAAGTGCTCACTCTAGGACAGAGGAGGATGAAGAAGACAACAGACAACCACCTTGATTCCATGAACCTTAAAAAAAAAAAAATAATAATGGTTGCCAACAAGGTGACGGAAGTGAAATCCTTCTCAATCCCCTGACCAGGGCGCCTCCTCCACATCCACCTTCAGCTCATCTCCCATTACCCCAATGAGGCTGGGAACTCCTCTCTGCCTTGGTGGCAGCTGCCTCTCTGAAAGGGTTAAGTGGGAAAGCGTTTGCAACCCAGCCCCCTTGGCTGGCCAGGCACTGCAGTGCTCCTGGCCCCAAGTTTACTTTCCTCTTTTGCTTCTCGCTCTCTCGTGCCAAGCGTAAGGATCTGGCCCGCTCCACAGCCCGCTCTGCCAGCACGAGCAGTGACTCACTCAACAGCTCTTCATCACAACACATTCTTTCAATGGGACTTCATTTTGGATGGCACTTGTCTTCAAAAATCTGATGCTGGAGAACAGCAAGAAATGCATAAACATGGGCACAAAGCAAAGAGTGGGGTTGCGTCAAAACTGGTGGGGTAGGACTAATTTTCTTTTTACCTTCACCAGCAGATAACTAATTTTGCTAATAAGAGGAAAACCCAGCTCAAAGGAAAAAGAAAGGTCCTCACATCACTTCTTCCATCAGGCTGACACCTCTTCATCTTGGGGAATTTAACATCTGTTACATAATTCAGAGAACATGTGGTTATTTTCCAGGCTTATTAATAGCTCAAACCCCAAGACTTAAAATGAAAATCAGCAGCTGCTCCAGACTTCACCTCTCATAGAAGTAGTTGAGAGCAGGTACAATGACTGGCTGGGGGTCAGGGCTTTCAGTCGTTCCAACGCTCCTCATTACAAGCCATAAAGGACACAGCTTGGACTGCATCTCTGACGCTGAGACATCTGGATTTCCAGATTTTCCTCAGCACTTTTTTCCTTTAACATTTTTTTTTCTTTCCAGTGGAGGCAGAGGAGAGGGGAGAGGATCACAGATAGGAGAGCGGGCTGGAAGAGTGTAGGTGGGAGGGGAGGAAGATTGTGCATCATCATCCCCTTCATACACAAAGCACTTTCATTCATAGGGTCTCAGTAACACCCAAGATGACTAATGTGGCTTACAGGCACTTGGATGTAAGGATTTATTTTCTTAATGAATATGATGCCCTCTAAGTTAGGGAACAGGCTGAAGAAATGCATTTGGGACCTGGAGGAGTGAGAAGGCTGTTTGTAGCTTGGGCTGCTCTGTTCCTGGTGGGGATGGAAGTACATCACCGTGGGCATACGTCTCCACTCGTAAATAAAAGCCTCAAATGCTCCTGGATAATACTTTCAGGTAGGATTCAGGATGGGTGATGGCCTTGGTAATGGTGGGGCTGTGGTTGAGGGAAACACACATGTACATGGCTGCTCCCAAACGCTCAGCCTGTAGCTCATATGTCTTATTGGGCAACGGTAGCCCCCAGCCCTTGCCATCGTTAGCCCATCTAAGCATCAATGACAACAGAGGGTCATGCAAATGATCTTCCCATTCTCTTGATCTTCTCAAGCAGAACCTGAGTTCAGCTTGATCCAATCTCAAATTCATGTGTGGCTTTAAGCCAATGAAGAAAAAGCAAGTCTGACTAAGGCAAAACACTTCATTTTCTGGCACTTAATAAAGGCCAAGAACATTTGACAGGAAAGTCTAAGTTCAGCAGACACCACTGGCTGCTGCAGGGAGGAGGTGGCTGTGATGCTCCTTGTTCAGCTTTGAGCTCCACTGGTCTCAGACACTCAGGTGAGAAGCAGGTGACTCATGCCCCAAAAGCACAGCTGGTCAGGTTCAGAACAGCAAAGTGCATGGCCTAAACATCAGGCTATCAGAATTCAGGAGTTGCACTAGCTCCAGCTATATGAAACTCTTAAAAACTCACTAGGACAGACAGTAGAGCTCACACCAGGAAACAGTAAATTGTTATTTCTTATTATTTATACAGTGCAAAGTAGCAGCAGGAGAACTTAAGGGAAATCCGCCCAAAGACATGATTCAAGCTTGGAGGCAACTCCACTAGGAGGAAGTCCTGGGCTCAAGACCTTCTTTCAAACTGAGTAGAGCAATGCCTTCAGGCAACACATCCCACCTTCTGACTCACTGCTGGATCAAAGCCTGGTGTTCTTCCCTGACTCCAGAGACTGCAAATCACAATCTTTACATGGTCAAGAACCGCAAGATATCTGCTAGGCCCCAGGAGACCTGGGGGAAGGGGGCCATAGACAGGACTCACACTGCAGCCTGAGCTGGGTTTGGTTTGTGGCCAATTCAGGCATTTCCAGCAGACTCCGCTGCCTTGTTTGCTCCCAGCCCAGAGATGCTTGTTACTCAGCTCCCCACCCCACCCCCTGGAGAAATTCCCATGCAAACTAAAATGATCTGCTGCAAGAAAAAATGATTCAGTAAACCATTCCTCTCATTTGGAATTCAGCAAATTAAAAAACTGCTTCAGTTGGTCCAAAACCATGCTTTCAGACAAAAACCAGGGGGTACCATTTTGACAGAGGGAAGGAGCTGTCAGCTTCATCATAACACGACTGAGATTTTCTTTTTTCCTTCCTGTAGGTGCCTTTTTCACCCCCACCCAGCTGAAAGTTCACTCATTTCTACTTTCATAGGCAGCACTTCATATTTTTCTTGTCCACCAGGACATGCTTATCTGACCACATGGATCTGCAACAATCATTTCTTATTTCTTTCTCTGTACCTGGGCTGATCCCATAAGCTTTCCTGGAAGAGCTCTGACAAAAATATTATTTCTCTATAAATCCAGACATTTTGGGATTCTTGCACAGGATCTTCCATTCCAGCTGTTCATTTTTTACCTTCATATACCATTCTGCAAACCTGCAGTGCACCAGATCCGGGGTCAATTGGATGCAACTCAGTTTTTAGCATAAATATGGAGCCACAGGATATTAGGGAAGGAGTGTGCAGAGTACTCAGAAGATCTTGGAAATTCAGAAAGCTTCTAATTATGACTGTTACCCAACAAGGACTATGCACATTGTTCACAGTCTTTAGAAAAAGCAACTGGCAATGTCAGAAAAATTATAAATCGAGGATTTGGAGTAAATGACCTCCTGTACTTATTGTGCATTTGCCACGCAGTGAAAGAAAAACAGGAAAGAGTCTTGCCAAAGTATGGAGAGGGAAAAAAAAAAAAAAGCCCAACAAAAATGAAAGGGATTTTGTTGGCAGAACTTGCAAATTATTACTGCTCCCTTTCACCCAACTTCCTTAACATAATTACTACATGCTGCAGCTAATTCGCCAGAGATACTTCTGCTGCGAAGGCAGAATCACCTTGTGCAGAGAAAGCTGCCTCTGTCCCTCAAAGACTCAACCAGGAGTGCAGACAACAGTGAGGGAACCAAAGAGAACTGGAGTTGAGGTCAAAATCTGGCACAGCTGCATCTAAACTAAGCTTCAGTAGGTATTTATAAGGATGGCGAGGCTAGAAGGCCAATGAAATTGCTGTAGAACAGCAAATAGTTATTCTGAACTCAGAGCTACAGCCTCTGTCAAGCACAGATTGCACAAACTAAGACCTTGACATATAAGAAGTGTTCAGTGTTTAATTGGATGGTGCTCAGTAGTTATTTGAGCACACAGATATGCTCATCCATCCATCTAAGGAGGCCTCTCCAAACACATTTTCACATCCTACTCCTGACCTCCATAGCTTTAGCTCCCAGTTATGCAGGTTACGAAGCCAAACTCAACCCCAGCCCACACCACAACTACTTATGCTGGCACCTACTCAGCAGGAGAGATTCAGAGGGGAAATGTGTGGTCAAGAACAAGTTTTTCAGGGAGTGGCAGACATGGATCTCCTTCATGGTGGGAAAAACAGAGCCGGGGCAGCTCCAGTGCAGGCAGTGCCCTCACCAACAGAGGTTCTGCAGGATCTGAACTCGATGAACTGAGTACCAGTAACAGGGTACAGCAACAGTCCCAGACAAGGTAAGGAATGGGGTCCAAGGTCCACCCAAGGAGTTCAATCAGGAGCAGATAGGCGTGGAAACAGAGCTACAGCCTAGGTCCAGAGGTCATCCAGGAGACAGGATGGGAGAAAATCTACCTGCAATGTAGGCCTGAGGTCCTTCCAGAAGGCAGAGATCAGCTAGATGCAGGCACACCTACAGCACAAATAGGGTCTAAGGGCCCAGGGCTGAGCTTAAATGGCCTCCTGGACCATGGGCAGGGGTGTGGGTGGGACCCAGGTGAGGCTGCTTAAGGGTAATTAGCGCCTTCATGGCTCTGATAGCCTTAAGGCTTGATCCCAAGCCTTGCTTCTGATCAGCAATCAGAAACATGGTGGGACTGGGGTTCAGGTGTTGAATACCAAAAACTTTGTCACCTGTCCTGGCATCTTAGCACTCCTCTGGAAGTTGTTCTATGCCATGGTGAGAGCAAGCTGGTGTGTGTTACAGCGTGAAGCAACTGGTGTTCCTGCTGAAATCAGTTGGAAAGCAGAGAGAAGCATCCTGGTCTGCTAGATCCATGTGTAAAGCTTTGCCCTGGCTCAAGAAAGCAAATGTGAGGATTTATGAACACACCAAGGCATTTGTTTAACCTCAGCCTGTGCTCATGTGCCATTGATTTGTTACTTCACTTGGTTACATGTTTTTTTTCTAAATCAGGACTTTGCTAGCAGCTCTTGAGCCTTGTAAAACAACGTTTTTCTTTGCTTATGTTCTTTTTCAGCAGCACTTTGAGACATTACTTATCAAAAGGCGCTTCATTTCCCCAACCTACATATGCTAAATAAATACTCCATAAAGCATAGGATGTATATTATAGTCAAATGTGCTTTCAAACATTCTTGGGCTTTTGGTAAACAAAACATGTTCTGTTTTTAAACTCAGAAGTCTTACCTCATGCAATATCACTGTGCAAAAGTTCTCTGATTATATATGTTATTAACTGTGCTCTTGTGTGTTCTCCCCCTCTCTCTCCTGTTTACTTACTTTGTAATAAAACCCAGTCATCACTTGCATAGCATTGTAATTTTTATCAAAATTTTTCTGCAAGATGTTAGCAAAACATATTTAAGGCTGACCCCGACAACCATACTCATTTTCCTTCAAAGATTTCAATTATTACTTAATTTAGGCTCACTTGAATAGTCCTGCCACCTCTATCATGACCATTGCAGCGATGCAGCACAGTCTTCAAAATTAAAGGGTTTTTTTTTAATTGTCCATAGACGCGTTGATGTTAGTACTATGACTTCATTCAATATGGTGAATTCTACCTCTACATAGTTTTACAGCTTTCTGGAAATGTGTCTTGGACAGGCAAGAAAATAACAGGGCTTGCCTTGGGTCAAAATGCTACACAGGGGTGGTGTAAAGGGCTGGAATCCAGGTTGCCCCCAGTCTTCTGCTGGCCAGTGGCTGCAGAGGCAACATCCAACTGGCATCACTGCATTTTGGGAAGTGGGAACCAGTTACACGTGTTGCTGGGTTATCAGTCCCATCCAAAGCAGGCAGAACCTCACAGCACAGTGCAGAGCCGCTGCCTTCGGTATTTTTGCTGCTGCGGGAAGTCAAAGCACGGGGGGACCCATTTGGGTGAGGGCATCAATCCAGCCCTTGCTCAGGTTCTCTTGGAAAAGGGCTGACTGGTGGGGCTCTGGGAGGTCAGGACTCACGCTGGGTGGGCTACGACCAGCGTATCTCCTTCGAGGCATGACCTCTACGATAACGTTTGGACATAATAAAAAACTATTGAAGCTAAAATTATTGACTCTAGAAGCAGGAAAACAACTCTCAGTTTGGCTCTAAGATGCCCGTGACCTATTCAAGATTTAAACATTGCTCATATGACCTTAAATATCTATATATATATACTATATATAGTATATAGTATATATACTATATATATACTATATATATACACACCCGCTGTATTATGCTACATATATAGTGTGTATATATATGCACTATATATAAAGAGTAGTAAAAATTAAGAAGCTGCTTGAAAAGAAACAAAAAAAGGAGAATTCAAGAGAGTAAGACAACTGTTTTAAAACTGTATTGCAAGCCCAGAGTAATCACACACTGCCAAACCGACCAGTGTCAAAAGGAAAAGTTTGTGCAGCTTCATGGCAGAGTAGAAGAGTTAAAACACATTTCTCAAAAAGCATGAGTCGTGTTAAGGAGGAAATAGATCCCAGAACGTGACAAATTGCATGGAGAGGAACAATATGGCAGGCCAAAAAGGGTTTTGAACAACAACTTGCTAGAGACATAAGTGGTAACAATAAAACCTCTTCAGAAACACCAAGGGAAGGAAGTTTGCCAAGGAGATGGTGTGGCTGATAGATGATCGCTGAATAAAAAGCATACTCGGGAGAGACAGGTCATAGCAGAAAGGTTAAGTGAGTTGTTTGCATTGTTTTTCATGATGAAGGAGATGGGAAACGAAGGCAGGAAACAAAGATAAACAATCTGCTTTCATAATGAAAGCAACTTCCCATTGCAATCCCGGAGAGACCTGTAAAACAGATCTACTCATTTATTAAGAAATTCTCTGGGGGGGTGGAGGTGTTTGAGGAGTGAGATGACAACATTTATTAATGATACAAAATTAATCAGGATAATCAAAAGCAGAATTGGTTGCCACAGTTGCAAAAGAAAAAAAAAAACAAAACAAAAAACCAAACCCACAAAACCCAGTGTCAAAAGAATAAAGTCAGAGCAGAAGTTCGGTGCCAATCATTGCAGAATAACACACAGGAGAAAAATAGCCTGCGGTCTGCCTGCCGGACGGTGAGCTCTGAGCTGGCCGCTACCATTTGGGGACCGGTTACTGGGAGGAACAGGGACAGTTGTTTGAAAACATCCACCCCAGGCTCAGCACAGCCATGGGTAAATGTAGCGTGAGAGATTTCTGGCGAAGAAGCAGGGAACAAAATTGAAACGATGCTGTTGTCTGAATCCATTGTGCACCTTCACGATGAATAAATTTCTGCTCAGCGCTTTCGAGAGAGGAGATAACAGGAGGAGGAAGGAAGCGAGCTTGGAAAGAGAGCGGCTTCTGCACGAAAATAGACTAACACATCAGGGCCCTTCAGTCTGGCGAAGAGGTGGTTGAAAGGGATGTAGGAGACACATATTAAAGTTTTATCGTCCCCTCAACATCCTGGAAAAAGCTAGGAGAGAACAAATAATTGCTGTGTCTCACAGCACCAGACCTAAGAGGTATCCAATGAAATTACCAAGAGAAGACTTTTAATAAAAAAATCCAAAGGAAGTATTTGTGCAAACAGTGCACAATTATGTTGTTTTCCTGGAAGACATCGTGGTGCTCAAAAGCAGAAATAGGTAAAAGGAGGAATAAAATAATGCGCTGAAACAGAGACAGTCACAGCCTTCAGCTCAGGACGTTTCTGTGAGTGACTGAGAGAAGCTGGGACGTTGTAAGAGAAGGTGTGTGCTGCACTTGCCCTGCTCCAGGGCATCAGGTGAGGGGAATTTGTCCTCACTGTTTATAGAGGGTATGTCAAGGCATGGAGCTCCCGTACCATTGCCCCGAGTCTGTGTGGCTTTTTTTCCTCTCAGACAGAGAGGAAAATGTTTCCTCCTGTAGGTGCTGGACACTGAGAGCTGGAAGACATTCTCCATCAGACTGCAGCAATTTTATGTGGATCACATTTTTGACATAAAGAGTTCAGCTAATGGTCAAGAAAAAGCCTAGTGAATCATCAAATGTGACCCTGTGCTTTGCACAGAGCAGGTTCTTTTCATAATTCACACTATTAAACTCAGCTAATCTGTTCTTTAAAATCCTCTATGGTGAATCTGACTTAGGCACATTACCACAAAAAATAAATATCTTTTTTTTTCAGAAAAACACATGGGCTTGTCTTCAAGAAACTGCACAGCAAGGATGGCTATTCCACCTGGTCGCATACTTTGACAGCATTGTCCTTATTGATTCGTATTCCTAATACAACCACGCAGAAGTAGTTGAGGGTCTGGAGGACCCAGAGAATGTTGTTGTCCCACTAGCTGTCCTCACCAAACCCTGGTTGTTCCCGACCTGCTGCAGCCACAGCTTCTGCACGTGGTGGCTTCCTGCGCTGGTAGTGGCTGGAGGAGATGGTAGGAAGGGGAAGAGGGAAGCCACCATGGCAGACTGGTTTCTCCAGGTCCCAGAAGAAGTGCTGGTGTGCTACAGTTAGACCAAGAGCCTGCTGTGCAGTACAAACATGTGGTTTACATCACAGCACTCTATATTCCACCCCTGCTGGGGGACATATCTCAGGATCAGGGAAATAGCAGCATGTGCCTCCAGCTTTATATTTCCTTCACAGCTTCCTCACATGCCCTGCCATGATTTTTATAAACAAACCGTATTTTCTTCGAGTTTTTCCTCTAGCAGCATGTGAGCATGTGAGCATGAGACGACATGTATGGGATACCTACTGGGGGCAGTCCATATAACAAAGATAGGGTCATAGAGGACATTGTGTTTCTTTAAAGAAAGCCCACTGCAAGGCTCTATTCTCTGAAAGGTAGTTTGATTTCTATTGAAAATCAAGTATTTCTGGAAAAGGCCAGAGAAACCTCCCCTCCTTCCATTCCTGTACCTTTGACAGCAGTGCCCATGAAGCACTACACAATTTGCTTCCCTCTCCTAAAAAGCTAAACCATTGATCAAAAGAAATCAAATGTGGCTTTTGGAGATCCAGGTGTTCCTCTTGTCAACCAACCCAAGTCAGAGGTTTACCAGTGCTTAAGAAGATGACCATGGGTCCTATGCCAATGTGATAGCAGATTGAAGCTGGAGACCAAGGTCTGCAGCCTCACGCCTGCTCCCAGGGTTCCAGGCACTCCTATGTCACCTTATTCATGGACATGCACGGACACGTAGCAGCTGCTCTCATGCCATCCTACCTGGCACATTCTTATCTGGACACTCATCATATCATTGCCAAGGCTTGTCCACACCAGTGCTTTTGGCAATTTACAGCTGAACCTGGACCACCCTTGAGCAGTTCAGGAGGTCCATCTCTGACCCAGAATGTCTGCTGGGTTTTTAATAGCTGACATGGGGCAAAAGTAGGGTCAGCATTACCAAAGGGATCAGCAGGACTGTTCAAAGTTTCTTGATGGCTGCTCTGAGCCTGTATAGAGCTGTAATTGTTTTCTCAAGCATTACATGAGACCCGAGGTGGAACCCCTCTTGTCTTTTATGTCACAAAGAATGTAAGCCCATATCACTTCATCATAAAACCTCTCGTGGAGGTCGCACAGTTCAGCTAGGTTGTAAAGTCCAGTGACAGTATTTTCCACAGATCCATCTTCTTATACCCCAGAGAAAAGCTCGTATCTCTTATAAATGACATTTCAGGAGGGAATAAAATATTTATCAAACTTCCCAATGACAGCAGTGTATGATTTTTTTTCTTCAATCAGCAGGTCACAGGACAAAATTGCACCTTCAGTCCGTGACTCAGTCTGATGGAGAGAAGAATCAACCTGCTTTTCATGAGGCTTTGCTCTTCATGGGTGAGGATTATCTAAAATGCCTGTAGCTTCTTTCCCACTCTGTGCGGTCACCAGAAATGCAGAAAGCAAATGGCCATGGGGCTCTGCTCCACGGGGTGGGAGAGGTGGGTCTCCTGGCTGTGTCTTTGCCCCACCATGGCCTGGGGTGCTGTGCCGAGGATGGCGACTGTGACCTCAACATCTGCCCTGTCAGGTTTTCCTCTAGATTTTTTTCTAAGGTTGAATGGTGTTATTTGCATTACAACATATCTTGGATCTTCAGATTTTGTTCCAGAATATGAGGTTTTTGCATGGAACCTCAATGAAAGGAACTTATAAAAATAAACAGTTCTGCACGGACTGTATCTGTAATGCCAGGGGGAAATGTCACCCTAATAGAACTTCTTGGCATCATCACAACTCACACATTATGTCACATTAACCTGTGTAACACTCACGTGTTGTATCAACATCGTCTTCACCACCAGCCTGTTGGCCACAGCAGAACTTCTGCCCTTCCCAGGAGCCACCCTCCCTGTGCCCACACGATCCTGCTGTCTCCTCCCGGGCACGGCCGCAGATGTGGGGGATTCTGTGGTGCCAGAAGTGTTGCACATCATCATGAACAGCGAATGTCCATGGGGCAGCCAGGCTCAGCACCTCCTCCACAAGAACGCCTGTCCTGTAGCACAGCAGCTTTCTTCTTCTTCAGCCCTGGGAGACTTTTACTCTTCTCAAGTTAATCCTTTCCCAGCTTTACAGGCTGTTTTGCCACAGTGTATTTGTGAGGGAGTAAAAATAAAAATATATTTTAAATAGATTCCCATTTCATTTACAAGTCTGTGCATGCCAGGCCGTTCCTGTTTCAGTCTTGCAGTAGAGCCTCCAAGAGAAACCTTTGTAAAATCACCCGGGGGCGTCCCACCAGCTCCCACTAAAGCATCTGCAGCTCCTAAGGGCTTATTAACCCACTTTGAACCAGTGCCTCGGGCTCCCAAAGCTCTTGGGCAGCTCTCAAACCGGAGTCCATGCTTTGGTTAGAGCCAGAAGTAATTCAGAGTAATTCAGTTCCTGAGCAGACCAGGTCACAGCAAAAAAGGATTTAAAGGGTGAAACCTGCATCAAACTCAGCAATATCTGTACATGACTTTCTTGAAAACCTGCTTTCAAGGATCCCCAGGGCTTCTGATACAATTTGGTTTAACTTTATTTAAAGTTCAGCCTCTAGCAGACAATTGATTTTTGTCAGTCTCTGGGTGGTCATGGAAAACAAGGTTTACATTGTCTGTGCAGCCTCTTACCTCCTTCCATTAAAATGTGGGTTTTAAATAATACACTGAAAGTAGCTTATGTTCAAAGGGGAAACACGTATCCCAAAGGAAGAAAAAAAAACAAGATAAAAGATCAAAGAAGAAAATGCCACAGCATATGGTGGATTAGGCTGCTCTGAAAGTCTACCTGAATCCAGCTAAACCGTCCAGATGATCAGCAAAGATGATCAGACCATCAGCGTGACCCACATCTGGATCACGCCGAGTCCCCTGGACGTGACTGCTCACATCCTTCCAGGCTGACGTGCCACGCTAATGTTTATATCTCAGACATTTCGCTTAATAACTGTGCAATTTCATTCATGTGATACATTTTTACGATTTAAGACCTCTGTAGAATTTTATGACTGTTTTTAATTTATCATACTAATTCAGACTGTAATACCCTGCCAGAGATGTAGAATGGGGTTGACATACGTCCCTTGCTCTGAATAGAATATATTAGACTCTAACAGCTAGAAAGAGTAAATTTAGGTTTTATCTCAGTCAGATCCATTTTGGTCCCTTCCTGCTCCAGATACCCTGCTATTTTTCTTTTGTTTAAAGGTGAATGGTGAAGAAAAAGCAAAAATGAGAGCTATGCCTTTTGTGTATGTGCTCTTTCCAGTCTATGGAGTAAAGGAAGTAGGAAAGGTTATTACCTACAATAAAAAAAGAATTAGTTTTCTTCTTGTTCTTCAGAGATTCAGGTCTCGTTTGTACTAGGAAGATCTCGGGTGGTTGGAGACTGACAAGCAGGGCAAGATGAAGCAAATTGCCATTTGGGACTTATATGAAGCCCTGATCTTTGTGCCCACTTGGAGGCTGGTCTCTCGTGGTGTTATCAAGTACCCTGGGGGGGAAGGAAAGGGCTCTGGGATTACAGAAAACTTGTTGCACAGTCAATTTCTGCTGAATGTTGTCTGTCAAACTTGCTGAGGGCTGGCTGCTCAATCGGGGCTTGAATTCCCCCTTTCCACCCATAGCAACCTCAGTGGCCACCCCAGCCCTCCGATTCATCTGCCCAGGTAGGGGGAGACAAGCTTGATGCTACTCATAATTCGTAAGTGAATTGAAGGGGGAAAAAAAAGGAAAAAAGAGGCCTTTTCGCCACCACAAAGAGGAATCCAAACTCAGTTTTCTCAGTTTAGAAAAGAAAACCTTATGCAGGTCACCTTTAATTTGAGTAATGCCAGGTGAGTGATTCTCTGCCTGCCAATCCCCCTAATTCCTTTTGTCATCCTCGTTCAAGAGCGTTATTGAAACGCAGAACGCAAAGCTTAATTACGGAGGACAAAGCACTGAATTACACTAACTGCTGATCTCAAAAATTGCTTCCCCTCTCTTCTCCCTTCCCCGCCCTCCCCCCCCAGCTTTTTCTAATCTCAATTTTCATAGAATTAGAATGGAAAAGCCAAACCTGGCCACCCAGCCAGAGCGCTGCTCCCCTCAAAGTTCAGGTATCCACCAGGAGATAAATCCAGGCTGGGGCATCAGAGGTGGTTCAGGGTGGAAGCTGTAGGTGACATTTAAAGTCCATCCCTCTGGGTGGGTTCAGCTCAATGTTTCCCATCCATTTTTGGTGGGGTCAGCCCCGGCGAGGCTTTGCTGGGTCTCCAGGCTGCACGCTTGGTAGCGCTGGAGATGCTAAGGGCTGGGCCCGGGAAATATCAGTCCCTGCCAGGATGCGTTCCCTGATAGTCAGCAAAACTTTTCAGCCCTTCATTTCATTCTATTATTTCTGCTGATGGCACTATAAATAATTACTCCCCACCCTCCGTATCCTTGCGAGGCTTGAGTCACTTTGCTGAACCGAGATGTACATTTTGTTCATCTTTCCTCGCCCTGCGTGTATTTGTCGGTGGTGTTCAGATCCCGCTCTGGGTTTTCCATCTCCACAGGGGGAAGAAAGCAGGTTTCAGGGGCTTCAGCCCAAGAAGAGTTTGTCTGCAGCCCCACTCGGACCACAGGAACAGGTTTTTTTACTTTCGGGCCCTTTCAGGTTTCCTTGCCAGGTCATTTGCTCTCCTTCTGCGAGCTGGAAACAAGGGAGCTATTATCCCACGCCTCGGTCACAGGGGCCACGCTCCTTCCTAATGTCACCAAAAGTCACGAATGGTTAAATCACTACCAAAGAGATGGGAGCCATGGATGAAAGCAAACCCAACCAGGAAAACCGATAAAAGCAAAACCCCGGGATACACAGCGTTTCTTGTCCTCCGCAGTCCCACACCCCTATGAGTTAACGGCGGAGCCTGCGCTGCAGATTTCGCTCTGCCCTGGCATCCTTGCTTTTCCTCGCAGGCACCGTGCCTCCTCCTCTCCAAGTTTAATTCCTTCGACTGCTCAAGTCGAAACGTCTTGCTGCCCACAAACCACCTGATACCTCCGGGTGCTCTTGCTTGGCTGCTCCTACACCGATACATGGCTCCCCTTCCCTCGCAAGCTCCCCGTCCCATCGCCCTCTCACTTACGGCAAACGCGGTCGGGGAGAAAAAAATCCCATTTCCCTGACCCCGTCGGGCAGCCCCACAGTCCCGTCTGCCTTGGGCCATGCTGAGTTCACGGTATTCCCTGCACAAGCCCTGCGAAATGATGCCAAGGCAGAGTTTTTGCGGGTGGATTAAGAGAAGGATGTTTTTTTTGCTGTGCTAACGTCTCAACATGCCGTACATAAACAGCTTGTCTCCTGATTTACTGAGAGCAGTGGCCACCATCTAGCACTTTGCAAGGAGATTAGTGGCTGCTTTTTCAACCCTATTTCAAGCCTCGAGGAGGTCTGCTATTTGTCAAAAGTGTTATTAACCTCAGATAGGCACCAGGATAAATGTTTTCCTGGCAGAGTCTGTGTTGCCCTCCAGGGATCCATGCAGGATGGAGGCTCCTCGGGACCCACACTCACTTGGGACCTGGCTGCAAAGAGAAAAACGGGCTCTCGTTGAGGTCGGGGCACCCCAACCACGCACCAACCCAGCCGGTGACGGAGGAACAGCAATACATAATTTAAAGAAATAGCCATGTTGCGTAGAAATACAAATGAAGAGATCACTCAGTTAGGAGCAGAGGGGGAGAGAAAAATCAATTGGTGAATGGGATAGTTAGCGGTTAAATGTTCTCCGTGCACAATGTTCCCGCTGAAGGGCAATTTATAAGCCCAGCTAAGGCTGCTACGGGTTATACTGCTGGAGAGACGAAACTCCAGTGTGAATGCAACACTGTCTCTCCTAATAACCCCGAGATTTGGTCCGTGAGGCTCTTAAGAAATGCTCTGCATTGCGCATGAAAGGATATGGCAAAACTCTCTTAACCCGGTGCACTTACAAGGGGAGGCAGAGGGGAGCGGAGCTGGTGGGGGCCATCGGCAGCGAGAGCGCGATGGAGACCAACTTCTCCGGTGATTTATGAAACAAGCATCCCAACTTATCTTCTGCTGAATGGCAGCGCTTTGATTTAAGGAGCGAGAAAAAAATAAAACAAAACAAAACAAACCCCACAACTCTAGGACATGCACTTCGTTATTTAAAAGGGAGGGAGAGGGGAGGGGAGAGAGCGGCGGTGGCAGGACGGGGAGCCCCTCGCCCCCAGGTGTGCTGTCCCCACCAGCCAAAAGCCACGCGTTAGACTTTCTCTCCGGCAAAGGAAAAGGCATAGAAAAAAGAAAAAGGGGGATGCTTCCAGCTGACAGCAAGGAGAGGGGAGAAGCCATGCAAGCAGCCCCGTCCCTCTGCCCGTACCTACTGCCGCCGGTCCCAGGTGAGAGGCTCCCCCCATCCATTCCGAGGTGCCGGCGAGCCCCGAGATGTCCTGAAGAAGCAGGAGTGACTGCTGTGACTTGGGAAGACAGAATATGGTACAAGCTTTAATTAAAAGAGTCTGAAGGCTCTCTCCTGCTCGCTCGCCCTTTTTTTGCAGTACCGGATCGGATTTAAAGGGCTAGAACCCCAATTTGGTGTTGCTGCTCCCCCAGGAGCGATGTTCTCCTGCCTTGGCCTGCCAGCTCCAGCAGCATCTCGCTGCCCGTCGGGGGCATCCTGGCAGCCCAGTGAGTCCGTAGAAAGCAGCAACAGTAGTTACTTGGTGGCAGCAGCAACAAATTGTAAATCAAAGTTCCAGCGAGCAGACAAGGTGAGGGGGGATGCTCTTGGCAGCGGGGTGGGCGAGGGGAGCGCAAGCAGTCCTGCGGATGGAGGGAGAAAAGTTTGTGCTCTCCTGATGCACTGGTGACTCGGGAGGAAGGTCGTGTCCCCTCTGTCCTGGTGCTGCCACCGTTCTGCGACGGTGCCCAAAGGCATTGCCCTCCTGCTGCCAGCCCGAGCTCTGGCTGGAGGTGGGGAAGGGTTGCGTCACCCCAGCTCAGATCGGCAGGACGGGGTCCTTGGCCTTCTCCTGCCTGTGGCCAGCGAGCAGGGCAGCGTTTCCATTTGGATTTGGTGGCCGCTTGCTCGTGCCAAGGCAGTGGCGAGAGGACCTGGCGCTGGCGGGCGTGCAAGCGGCGCCAGTCCCTCCTTCGGTCTCAGGTTCCTCCAGCCGTTTTCCAGACCTCCATCAAAATGCCCATCTGCAACAGCCCAGGGTCTCAGAGCATGGCGGGGACGGCCAAAACACGCTGTCAAGCCTTGCTGGACTGCTTTTCCCTTCCTTCCCCAGCAGAGAGGTGCTGAAGATTGAGTGCAGGGTTTTTACTGCACACTAGTTAGTCCAGATTTTGAATTAAAGTGAGGAAAAACAAGGGGTCAACCTGGACGGAAAGCCTTATCTCCTCCTCCTTTTCCCTGGTTTGGCCTCAAAATGCAACCCACCCTCACTGAGGCTGGCTTCAGAGCATCCCAGCCGTGAGCTCCGGCGCTGGCCGTGTCCGATCAATCCCTTCCTCGCACTCCAGGCTGACCCGCATGTTCTGGCTTTCTCTTGTCTTATTAATTACACGAGGCGACGGATGCCAAAACGAAAAGCTGGTTTTAATTCCATGCTGCAACCCAGTTCCAAGCTGCCGAGATAATTAGCAGGTTTCTAATGAATGAGAGGACTACCAACATGGAGGAAGGAAGGATGGGGAGGGAGGAGACGCGCCGTTTGGGCCTCCTGAGGGAAACCGCATTCCCGTTGGAGACTCCCTTCTCCAGGCCAAGGCTTTGAACCGCCTTCAGCGCCCGGCGAGATGCTCCAGGCTGCGGGGCTGTGGGATGGCTCTGCAGAGCGGTGCGCTGAGGCGTCTGCTTGGCCGGGGGCCATGCCGGGGAGCGAAGCGGCTCCGTCTTGTCGCCATAGCCTGTTGACATCCATCTGGCTCTGGGGAGCAGAGAGGAAGCAGTTTTGAAGCCTGCTTTTTTGCAAGTCTTGGGCAACGGCTGCTGCGAGCCGCAGCGACCCGGGGCGGTCGGTTTTGCTGGAGCATCATCACCCCTCTGTGAGGGTTTCTGCTGGCCTCCTTCTGCTGGTGGCTGGAGGGTTTCACCCCAAAACACAACTGCCCGAATCGCTGATTATCTATGTGAAGACCTTCACGTCTTCCTTCAAAATCAAACCGATAGCAAGCACAGATACGATTTCCCAGGCTAACGCCGGGGTTAGCCATCAGCTGCAAATTGCTAGGTAAGACGTTCCTTGGCAGAAGCTGGTGGGAAAGTGCTTTTCTAAATAATGAGGTTTACCAGGCGGAGGTGAAATGCCAGCAAAAACAGCATGTCCCCAGAGACTCCAGCCTCCGGCCTGAGCTGTTGCTTTCTTGTGTGCATCTCAGAGACATGTGGTTGTTGTTCCTTTAATTATTAATCCTTGCATTGACGTATTCAAATATGCACGGGCTTCTAAAGGATGCTCCGATGTAAAAAATGAAGAATAAAATTCCTTCTCTCCCTTAAAACTTGTCTCAATCCCATGACCAATTTTATTGCTGTTCCGCTCTAATTTTAAATATAACGAGAAACATTAAGGCTTTCAATTAAAAGATCCCTTCCTTGAGATACTGGAAAGTAGCCTGAAGTATAGACCACGTGTGATATTTTTCATCTGGATGGTGTGTGCTATATCTGATTTCCAGATCAGACGCCTTGGCTGTCGGGCACAGGCTTGCGTGCTGGCTGGCTTGGCCGGGCTCAAGCATTCAGCTTTTGGAAGATCCTTGTTTGCATTTTCAGCCACAGCCCCGTGTTTCTGAAACAAACTCTGCATTTACTCTATTGCTTTTGGTCAACCTGGAAGGCTACAGCGAGGGGCAAAGAAACCTCAGTGTGATGCCACCCTGCATTCTGGGAATTTTTGGCATTTGACACGGAATTTTTCACCTCTTCCCTTTTCTTTATGATGGTCTGGGCCATGACACAGGAGGTCTTCTTCTGCAATGAGTTCAAAACCCCTCATTTGCCACGATTTCAGTGTTGGGTTTGTTGGACGCCATTAAGAGTGGAGTTGGGTTCATCGAAGGTTTTGCCATGTCTTCATTTCTCTAACAACCTAAACCTTGCACTCGACTTCATCTGGTCCTGTCTCTGCAGGGAGACAAGTCTCCTGGAAATCTTGCAGCTGGGGAGATGATTAATCTCAAGCAGAAATCAGTGTTTGCAGGTATTTGCATTACTGAGGTGCCAGCAGCGCTAGACCCAGCTGAGCTCGCGAGGTTGGGGCATTGCTGGGTCGGCATCGCAGCAGCTGGCGGCTCGTTTTACTGCTGGTGGGTTGCTCCTCGCTTGATGGAAGCGGCGTCTGATTTTATTACCTATGAGGATGTTAGAGGATAGCTTCTCGAGACGCTGGGGAAAACAGCGGGTTTCTGAGGATGAGATGAAAAGCCAGAGCTGTGTATTATAGCAACATGTAAAAAGCACCAAAGCGATGGCATTTCAGGTGAGGGGAGCTGATAGACTGGGTCAGACCCTGGGTCCATCTGCCTTGCCCGGAGCACCCAGGCTCTGCAGCACGCAGGGACGCCGCTTGCCCTTGCATGAAGCATCTCTCTTAGTTGCACCAGCTCAACCATCCTTCCTCACGTCCTTGGGTCTGGCTGCGGTTGGGCAGGGTGGGGAGGGCGCAGAGGCAGGGTGATCACATGCAATCCCAGCAGTGGGGTGGCAGAAAACCCACCAGCCAGACGCAGAGCCATGCAGGGTCTTGTCCAAAATCCACATCATATTGCTGCTAAATTCCTTCTCT
This sequence comes from Arenaria interpres, assembly GCA_013399435.1. Taxonomy (NCBI): domain Eukaryota; kingdom Metazoa; phylum Chordata; class Aves; order Charadriiformes; family Scolopacidae; genus Arenaria; species Arenaria interpres. Next base: position 205,839 of record VXAK01005818.1, on the reverse strand, counting down.
GACCCAAATGGTGAGGCTGCCGGGAAAGCCAAGGGTGGCAGAGCACACAGGCGAGCTGACTGTTCCACTCTCAAGTGTTAACTTTTGTCATTCCTGAATGTTTTTGATGCACCTTGCCTCTCTACATCACGTTATCTGGAGGGCAAACCATCTTCTCACTTGCATAGGTTCCAAGGCTGGAAGACCCCACTGCTGCTGCTCTCTTTCAGAGTTTCCCACAGCACAGTCGAGAGAGTTTCATTGGTGTAACATTGCTACAGGACAGCCATGCTGCTGGAGACACTAAATCTGATTTAATTAATTCATAATCCAAGGAGTCGTCTATATGATAACCCTTTTTCTGCTGACACAGAAGCAGGATTCAGTGTATCTGCTCTGGGCAGACAACGGGCTCTCAAAGTGCAATACCGTGTTAGGCGAAGAAAATAGCCATATGCATCTGCAATTAATCACACAAATTGCAGCCCTTTAATAAAGATAAAAAGCAAAGAGAATAAAACATGCCGGAAACCTATAGGCAGTTTTTTGCTCTCCTGAATTCAAACACAAAGCTTTGAAAACCTTGTTTGCTTTCACCAAGTATCACAGGGGATTATTTAGAACTTCAAAAGGAATTTGGAAACAAACAAAAAAACCTACTTAAACATGGAGAAGCTGTTGCTTAATCCACTTTTGCATATCTGCCCCCAATCTCTCCTGTTGCTGACTTTCCAAATCCCTCTTGGGCTTCGATGTCCAAGCTCAGGTCATGGATCTCTGTTTCATCCATCTCTCAGAATAAAGGGGTACTGAACTAACTTAACCACAAATTATTCTCTTTACCCAGATTTGCAAATGAAACTAGATTCATACCACGTAGACGTGCATGTGTCCATCTGTCTCAGTGGCTTCTGCATCCCAGGAAGCAATTTAGCATATATTCAGCAGGGTCGTGCCCAGTCTCAGCCTGACCCTGCTGGATGCGAGGCTTTCCTCCAAGGAGAAAGCCTTTAGAAAGATGCAAATCTGGCAAAAAACTTCACCTGGGCTCACAAGACAGAAGGTCTAGTGCAAGGGGACAGGATGAAGACACATAAAATAGCAGTATCTGCTCCAGCTGTTCAAAATTGGAAATGAAAAAAGGGATTATTTTTTTTGTTTCCACAGGTAGTTGGTGATATTTTGTGTGAGAGACATTGACAGCAAGGGCTTAGCAGAACCCAGGGAAGGACTGCTCGCAGGCAAATGATGGGAATCCCGACTTCTACTGGCAAACAGTTTGAAAGAAAAATGTGAAGGAGGCTTAAATCATCCTGCTTCAGGCCATATATCAGCCTCTAGCTAACAGTGGAAACAGAAGATACCTTATTGATGGGGTGGTTTAAGTTTTCAAAATGTGGAAGAAAAATTAGGAAACTGTTTGCTGACAGTTTTAGTAACTGCTTTGCATTTTACAGCTGTTCTTACCTTTATTTTAGGAAAAGCCAAGGTCACAGAGCCAGTGCATCCACTCATTTACTGTCCATCCTTCTTCACTAAAAAAAATTTTACATGCATTGGCCAACTTAAACTCCATTTCATACTGAAGCAGAGACCTCTTCCAGTAGATGTCATGAAAACTGCCTAGAAAAAAGAGAAATACAAAAATAACTTCGATAAGAGGAAGAGGCAAATTCAACTCTGTCATGTACTTACCATCCAAGACAACATGTCTATGGTCTAGCTCATCAGCAAACACATGGCTCCAAACCAGCAGCAGTACATGCTGCCACCTGCCAAACTGGTGGGGAATAAGGGAAGGAGCTGGGAGTACTGGCTAAAGAGTTTGAAGTCATAGATCCCCAGGAAAGCAGGTCCTGTTGATGCTGTTGTGCACAGAGTTATTTGACTCTGTGTTATTTTCCCTTTCGACTGACTTAGAGACAAAGTTGGAAAATTTCTAGTTGGCTTGAATCAGGAAAACAATTCAAACAAAACCCACCCAGGCTTGGTCCATGCAATCTGTTCTGCTCCTGAGTGTGACCTCTCTGCGCAACACCTGCAGGACTGGATGGATTTGCAGGGCTCATCCATCATGGCAATTCCCACCTGCCAACCTGCGCTGTGGCTATAACGTGATCACCATCCCTTTATCACTCAAAGCCAGGCTTTGCCTACAGGAGGGGGAAGCCAAAGAGAGCCTCTGCGAAGAGCCCACAATGTCTTACCCCAAAGCTTTTCATACTATCGTGGCCATTTTGTTCTACTTTGCTCTTTCAGGAGGACACAGAGCAGCCTGAACGCTCATATTTGATGGAACAAGCCAACACACTGGCTTTGTAGCAAGACTCCAACAGCAACCCCGTTTGTGTGGTTTTACCATGTGCTGTGTCACCAGCTCTCCACCCTTCATGGCCAAACCCAGCTCTCAAGCAGTTCATGCCCAGCTCCAGGAACCCTGGCCTGGGGCCACCAGTCCTGCTGGGTGGCCTTGGGGGTGCCAGACGGACGCAGCCCTGCCACGGACAATGTGAACCTTCAGCATTATGGACATCAAGCTTAGTCCTTGGGAGTCCGGCTGCTGCCATCCCTATCTGACATGATGGAGAGATACGGAAAGAACACGGGAAACAGCAGTTTCCATATTTTCATGGGAGCTCCCTGCTTTCCAGCCCACCAAGAGCCAAGAAAAGGGGCTGGAAATATGCTGGGAGGGGAGATGAGCAGTAAATGGGTGCTCAGATGTTTGCACATGGCAGTGGCACCCGCTGAGGAACAGGGAGTGCCCCGCCAGCACAGGGACCCAGTCTCAGTGCCCTACCCTGGCTGTGTGAAAGGCTGTACCCTGGATGAGAAGATGAGAAACTTTGGCTCCCCTCTCCCTAAGAGAAGAAAAACAACACCCTGACAACCAGGGGGTCTTCTCAAGCACTTTCCAGCCCCTCCACGTGTGCTCTCTGCTGTGATTTGGGGTGGATATTTGTGTGCTGGACCCTGTGGCAGAGGATGCCGTGCCCACAGGATGCTGCCTGCCCCGCAAAGCCCCGCTCGGCGTTTCAAGAGCCCCGGCGTGCTCGCAGCCGCTAATTGGGGTTTTATGAGCTCCCGTGCTGCTCTTGTGTGAGCCATGCGGAGGACTCAGCAAAAGAGTCATTAAGCAATTCTTTGAAGTGTAGCTATTATTACCTAAAATGCTAAGCACGATTTAATGCTACCAAACTGTGTAACCTGCATCCGGCCACACACCACGCAGCCCATGTCTGCTGGCTTATGTGCAGCTGGCAGATGAGTCCGTGCAGGAGGAGGAGGAGGGAAGGTTTCAACCTGTGTGTGAATATTTACATCCCATAGAGAGCATCTACTTAGGATAAAAGCACCGCCGAACGATCCTGCTGGTGATGCCAGACTCTGTGTTTGCAGCTGGGGGAATGCATCTTCCCCTACTCTCCCCCAGAAGACGCTGCAGGACTCGGGGTGAGGTCCCCTCTCCCAGGATGCTGCCAGGAGCAGCGTGGCTCCTTACCTTGGCTTTCCGTCTCCATGGCAATGGCTCTGCGTCATCCCTTTAGCGCAGCAGCCTCAACCTATGCAAAATCTGGCCTCGTTTCGGGATCCCAGGGTGGAAACAAGCGCAGCTAGTCCTCACCATTGCCTGCTGGGTGGAAGGTGCTGTCCCACCAGGGTGGTTGTCACATTGGGTACACGGTGCTGAGCTGCCTGTCCATGCCCAGCACTCACACGCGGGAGGGATGGATAAACCCTGCCGATCAAGGAGGTCTGCGGTGCCCAGTGGAGGGGCTGTGAAGTCACCTCCAGCGTCACCTGCCTTCACCCCACAGCATGGTGGGGGAGCTGAGCTGGGAAAGAGTTTTGTCACCCTGATGCCTTGTCCCTGGCAAGAGCAGTGCCTGGTGCTCCCTGCCAGAGCAGTCTGGGCTGGCTTTTCAGCCTGGTTTTTGGTTCTCTGAGACCTGTGGATCTGAACACTAGAGAGAGGACAGCTTCCCAAAAACACCAGCTGGAACTGGTATTACCTCTAAAATGTGCAAAGAAACCTTCAAATTTAAAGGCCAAACACCGGGGCCCTGCCTGACCTGCACACCAAGGAAAGCCCAGAGGCGGTTCGATGGGCTGTGCCATACGATGACCTCTGGGCATTGGTGCTGCTCCTTCCCCACGACTCTGCCTGGGGCTGCTCTGGGCAGGGTTGGGTCCCTTCAGACCCAGAACCTGCTGGGAGGCACAGAGGGTCTTCTCAGCACATCTGAGACAGCGCGGGGCAGGGACTGGGATGGGATGATGCTCCTTCATCATGCTCCCTGGTGTACAGGAAGATGTGGCATCCATTTTCATCTGCCTCGATTCATATGTTAATGCAGTCCCCAGAGGAGAGGAGATGTCCTGAGTGCCTGCTTGGGGGAAAAACAAACAAACAAGCTGCTAAAACACAAGGTTGGGAAGAAGAGCTTATTAAGGGGTCTCAGAGGGGAGAGAAAATAGAAGAGAAGCATGTTGGGTTTATTTGAAGCAGACATCAGTGACCACCATGGCTGCCTCAGGCCCCATCCATCCCCGGGCTGCTGTTGTCCTGTGCCTGTATCCTTTCCTAAATCACCTCACCTCAATCACCAGAGTGATTTGATTGAACGTATTTTAGATTAAAATTAGAGTAAGAGATTCTCCCTCCTAAACCCTCATTTCAGGTTAATCCTGTATTTATGCTAAAAGTGAATGAATCAAATAATTGGAGAACTAGGACATGACAACAACTAAAATCGTCATACCGAGCTTCCATTAGCGTATGTGGGATTACATCAATTCAATTCCACCCTGGAGAGCAAAGATTAACTCTTTGTGTGGCCCTTTACCTCCTCATCAGGTTCCTGGGAAACCTCTATGCTGGCTACCCCTTGCTGGCCATCCCCTGTGCCAGAGAAGAGGCACAAGAACAGCCCATGGATCCCCCCAGCCCTCTTTTTTGTGATGAAGAAGGAATTGAAGGGTGCTGGTGGGTGAGCTGGAAAGGGAGCAGATGGGGAGATATGATGAGAATAAACTTAAGTGACCTGGGGACAACAAGAAGGTGACATGATGCCCCAGTGCCACCCTTTGCTTGGCCATGCTGCAGCCACCCAGGATCTCTGCGGGGATGGAGGGTGTAAGAGGACCTGTTCTGCAAAAGAAACACCTTTGAACACGTGTTGACTCATGGTTCTGGTAGAGGAGCTGGTCAGAAGAGACCACCCAAACAAGAACAGCTTCGCTGTGGAAACAGGCAGGTTGGCTGGGCAGAGGAGATCAGAGAAGGGACCTTCACCATCTTCAATCTCCTCCTGCCAGAGGGACCATCCTTGGCTGGGAGTGAGACCCTGAAGAAAGATCTGAAAGGGCAATAAGGAGAAAAGGCATGCTGGAAGCGGTGAGGGTGACAGGGCACATGGTGGCAATAAGGCAGGAGGTGGGAGACCCACACGATGGGCTCGTTCCTGGGTACGTGGTCAGCCATAGCCATTCCTTTCCAGCTTGCTCCCATGGCACAGCCTGAGCCAAAAGTCTTGAGCCGGGTTCTCCTGCCCCACATCCACAGGGCCATCGCACAGGAACTGGGGGAGGGCCCGGGGGCTTTTTTCCAGATGGATTTACAGGCAGACGAGTACCCCCAGTGCATGAGCACATCTTTCCATGGCAGGAAATCCCCCAGCTAGGGAGAGTGCTTCGGAATAATCCCCCGGCCTTTTCCATGAACAGGGAGGGGAGGTCCCACCACGCTCCCCTCCCCAAAGGATTATCCGAGGAGACATCTGCAAGACAAGTCTCACAAACACCTCCTCCCCCAGGAGCTTTTTTCCTCCCGTGGTTGTTCGACGAGTGACTAAAGGCCTCAGGATTTTACCCACAAATAATATAAAACAGGTGCAGGAGGGGGTTGCCAGCTCCATCACTCCTCTACAGCTGCTGGCAGTTCCAGAAGCAGCCTGGCTTTGCACGGTGTGGGACCGTGGCACGCTGAAAATGCAAACCTGGTCCCACAGGGTTTATTTGGGTTGCGGGAATCCTTGAGCTCAAAGGAAAAGCGGCAGCACACACGTCCACCAGGTTACCTGCCACCGGGCCATCACCAGCACAATCCCGCGTGGCCAAAATGCCAACCTGCACGGTAACCCCCCGACCCACGGGAAACAGGTTCCCCTGGCTGAACTGACGGTGGGAACTCCTGGGCGGTGGTGCTGTTCCAGTTTCCCACATGCACTCGCTTGTAGTCGTGACAGCATTATTATTTTTATAGTCACACTGTATTATTCTGTCACCGATATCACCCTAACAGGGTGATCACTCTTTGCGGTGCGTGCTGGCAGCACTGCGGGACTCCACGTTACCTGCACAACGTTCCTGGCATAATTAAGGGTCAAGAAAGGCTGCTCTGACTGTCCAGCCTTGTCCTCTTGCTGGCACAAGCCAGTCAAGTTCCCCCAGTCATGCCCTCAACACTGCTGGCTGCAGAAACGCCTTTGCTTTACCCCACCTCCACCTGGGATTCACACTGGTGCACAACCAGTAAAGGTGGAGGGCACCAGTTTCTCCAGCTTAAGAGGAAAGGATTGAAGTGGTGGCATACCACACATGAGCTCAGCGGTTAAAAAAGAAGAAAACTCGAGAAGAAATGAAGGGGAAACAAATCCCAGACCCAAAGTTGTTGCAGTGGTGGGCACCCCAAGCGATGTGCAGGCACCCAGTGAAACCAGACCAAGGGCAGCGGGTGAAGAGTAGGACGGTGCAAATGCCAGCAGTGCCCCTGAGCCGGTGGGACAGTCCTTTGGGAAGGTTGCTGAGGACACAGAATCATAGAATGGTCAGGGTTGGACAGGACCTTCAGAGGTCATCCAGTCCAACCCCCTGACAAAGCAGGATCACCAAGAGAAGGTTACAGAGGAACACGTGCAGGTGGGTTTGAATATCACCAGAGACGGAGACCCCACACCCTCTCTGAGCAGCCTGTTCCAGGGCTCTGCCACCCTCACAGCAAAGACACGTTGAGATGGAACTTCCCATGTTCCAGTCACTGGGCACCACTGAGAAGAGTCTGGCCCCATCCTCTTGCCACTCACCCTTTAGCTATTGCTCAGCATCAATGAGATCCCCTCTCAGCCTGCTCTTCTCCAGCTGAACAGCCCCAGGGATCTCTGCCTTTCCTCAGCAGAGAGACACCCTGCTTTGCCTCTGCCCAACAGTGCTGCCTGCTTTTTCCAGCTAATTTGGGGATGTTTCCCCACTCCTGCCCTCTGATCCCCTTTCATGTTTTTCAAGCAGATAAAGCTGAGCACCCAGAGGTACCCACAGGGAGGATGTCTCCTATGGATTGTCCTCCCACAACACCCTTCTGCTCAGGTCTCCTGCAGACATAGTGCCACAGCTTGATTTTGGAGCAGAAGGGCCTTTTCAAGTTTTTTCTTGAGCAGGCAGCTGGCTCAGTGTGGGGAGACGGGACAAAGGCACAGGGTGGGAAGGGACCTCATAAGCCCTGAGGGATTTGGTTAATGCAGCCCTGGGCAACATGCAGCCCTGCCTGACCTCAGCATGCTGGAAGGGGGCCAGGGTGGGGAGATGCCTCCTGCCAGCGAGGGGAGGCCGCTAACACCATGCTGTCATCCCCCTCATGAACTGAGTTGAGGCAGGGGCTGTCACAATTTGGGGGCTGCAGTCCCTCCCCATGGGACAGAGACTGCAGTCACACCGGGGCCGGTGGCTGAGCTAAACCTGCTGTGATGGAAACATCAGCCCCGGGGGGACGAAGCCCTGTGCCACCACTCCCCAAGGGGAGAGACACATCCCCAGGTGTGAGCACAAATGCTGCCCACACACAAAAAATCCCCAAATCCTGGTGGAGCAGTGGTTGGGTTTGTCCATGTTTCCCAGCCCATCGTGCAGTGCCCTCTGGTGCATGCTCAAGCGAGGGAGGCGTGGGGTGTGCAATAGTCTCCCACTTCAAACATCATTTCAAAGCCAGTTCAACCATCGCTTCACTTAAACTGAAAAAAAAAAAAAACCAAACCAATAACCACCCCCCAATCCAAAGGGTTGGTTGTTTTTTTTGTGGGAGCTCAATCCATTTAAGATGGGATCTTTTCCAAAGTGATAGAAGCTATTCAGCATTAAAAAAATATCTATGTCATAATATTTCTCGTATGACTGATGGCATTACAGGTGCTGATGGAGCATTAGACATGACATCACACATTTCTATTATTTAAAGGGACAAAGTCAAGTTAAAATTAACAGTCCCACCTGCTCATTGAGCAACACGAGACGAGGTAACGAATCTGGCTTTGGTAAAATTGCTCTTGACTTGTGTCAAAGTGATGTGATTTTTTCAAATACATATAATTTCCTTTCCCATTATGTTAGGACTGGAGAGACATGTGGTGTCAAAATCCAGATCAGAATGATTGAGCCCTACCAGAGAGAGCAAGGTCTTATCAGCTGGGGCTGTCGTTCAGCCTAGAGCATCCCTGTGGGAGCGGAGGTCGGTGGGGAGCTGTGGCCTGTTGCTCCCCAGGCTCTGCCCCAGCATCCCCAAACCTCCTCGATACCCACATCTGGCTGAAAAACCTCCCCCAGAAAGAGCCTCAGGGTAGTGGAGGGGAAAAAAACCCACAGCATTTCTCACCCAACTCTAGAAATCTGTGCTTTCTGGAGTTCGCAGCAAGAAGCTCCAGGGATGTTCAGGCTTGGCAGCGCGCTGTCAGCTGGAGTCCAGGATATAAAGTGTAATGAGCCAAAGTGAGCATGACTATTTGATGGGGTGGAGGTATAAAAGAAGAGCGAGCAACCAGGCTGCTCAGGCCGCTGAAGCACTTAATGCCGTGAGGAAAATAATTAGCACCTAAAATGAAAAGGGATCAGAATCTGAAGATGCCAGGAGAGTTAGAAAAGAAAAATTGCCATGGCAGGTCCAGGTAAACAGAAATGAAGACACAAGTGGATATATTAAATGAAGTTTTCAGAAGAAGTTTAGGAAGCCTAAATTCCATTTTATGCAGGACTTTAATTTCCATGGATTGCCAATTAGGTCTGAGCTACAGGGGGCCTGACTCAAAAGATATTTAAATACCTAAAATGCATTCCTGAGCTCAGGGGCTACAAGTCATTGATTATGAAGAAGTCCCTGGGTGTGACCAGCATCTTGAAAAAACTCTGACCGGACTCGTGCAGATCAATTCTATCTCTGTCCCAGGAGCCTCACCCATTTCAGAAATGGGATTTGGAACAGCCTGAAACCTTTGCCCAGAATCCCATTTCTACAAGCGAACGTCGCTGAGAGTTTGGCTCCAGTGTTGGTTTGAAAACCACTCCAAGTGGCTCCGAGCCACTAACACAAGCCCAGCGCAGTCTGGGCAGTGGCTGCACTTGCAGCTTGTAAATGGAGTCCAGGAACAACGAACAGAGATCCAAAAGGGACTTAAAGGTAGGAGGCTGCAGACACAGGCTGGTATAACATAAAGGAGAATAAAGCAATGGCAGGGAGGACCCAGGTCCTGCCCAGAGGACATCTGGGTACCGTGTTTATCAGGGACACGGATGTGTGCTGTGGGATGGAGCAAGACCAAAGCCGACCAGCACAGTAACAGCAGCAGAGAAGAGGTTCAGTGAGCACAAAAGGGAGGGATGGCTAGAGACAGCGACTTCGTTAGAGTGATTCACAAAAATGGGTGCCTGGGGTGTGATCGAGGCACAGGTCCTTCCTTCGGAGACTCATCTATTATTGCTCCATTGGTAAATCAGCCTTGTAGCAGAGGCTGTCTGATAATGCCACCTAATTCCCAGCAAGGAGGGACAGATAAACCCCTCCAGTGCCTTTTTTTTATTAGTATTCCTGCTGTCAAGGAAGATTATTCTGATCCATTTGATCTCTTCTTAGTCATCCAGCCCATGACATGGGCGGTACTGGAAGTGCAGGCTCTACATTTCACTGAAATTTGCATTTCCGTTCATTCAGACATTTTTTCCTCCAAATGATCCTCTGGGCCATCAGGTAGAAAATGCACAGGGCACCCACGGGGTGTTTCATCCAGAATGTCCATCAGTGACAGTCCCATGTTGCTCGTCTCCTCCACAGCCACCTGCAGCCAGCTCCACCCAGCACCAGCATCCCTGGGAGCCCCACACCAAGGTCCTAATGGGATGCTCCAGGCTGTAACAGTCACATTTCCAAACATTACCTCTTAATTGTGTCACCCCTGATGGGTCAAGACCCTTTCCCAAAATCTACTGGAGAGGCTCCAGCACTGCCCTCGGTGCAGCTGGGACTGGTGCCAGTAGGTGAAACCACCCTCAGGCGGTTTTAAAGCCCATTAAAGCCCTTGATCATAGATTTCCTCAGGAGTCTCCATCACCCAGAGACAACAGCAGTGCAACGTAAGGAGGGGCACAGAGGGCCAAAGTAAGCAGAGAAGATGTGACAGCTCAGGGTCTTCAGGATTTTGGCTGGCTCTTACTTGGAGCTGGCTCAGTGCATTTCTTCACCTTGTCCTGGAGAGGACTAGGGCACTTGCACACACCACAAATGGGTTGCTTTGTAAATCCTTGTGTGGCTGAGGTGTTTGAAGCTGGAGGAAGGAATTGATGGATGGTTTATTCCATCCTTATTCAGCTGGTCTCAAAACAACTAACTTTGAAGCCGTAAGGCCTTATTGCCTCCAACTTTCTGTCTTTGGGATACTGAGGAGCCAGACCTAGGGCAAAATGAGAAATATGCCTTCTCATGACAGTTCCTCAACCAAACACCAACCAAACTCTCTTGGCATTTGAAGATTTTAATCTTCACACTTTTGCAGGTCTTGTTCTGTTGGGGAATCCATGGGGTACCTGGGGCGGGGTCTTGGTGTGCCAGGCTCTCCACATACACACGAGAAGTGATGACCTTCACCTGAGCAGCTGCCATCCTGGGGTTACAGAGCCAAGACTTCCAGGGAGGTACTGGGTAAAGCTCAGGCACTGAGCTCATCAGAAAACCCACCAGCCTCCCTTTCCACTCCAATACAAAACTCAGTAATTTTTGCTTCCAGGTGAGAATATAACATCTCGAGTATGTAATTCCCACTGGAGGCAGGGGTGATGTGGCTGCAGCCCTGAACTGTTCCTTTAGGAGTGATATTCATGACTCAGCCACAACTTCTGGTGTGAAGCTGGACAAGTCTAAAAAGGCCTTCTGTCTGTCTGCCACCTGCGAAAGCAGGACTGTTAAGGACTGTTTTTCTCCAAGTGTTTGCTATTTTTCTATATTAAAATTGTAAACTGCCATGGCCAGAGATGGTTCAGACAATCATACCGCCTCCAGGCTTTTCCTTAATGCAAATAAATACTTCCATTGTGGCTATCGTAATCAAAAGCTCAATAATGCTGACACAACATCAATAACACTGCCTTAAGTGAATGAATGGTACAATTTGGGATCTTTGAACAGTCATCCCTTATACCAAACCTTTTGGATTAAACATACTACTGTAAAAAAACATCAGTGAGGACCCTTGACAAACTGTAGCAGCCAGTAGCCACCGGTGATGTGCTGATTTACTTGGGTTGCCACGTGTTTGGGAACAGCAGATATAGCTGGCAATCATCCTTTGAGAGGTAAAAGAAAAACGTCAAAACACCCCACTTGATCCCATCTAGCTCTGTTATTAGAAATGCAAAGAAAGTAACCAGAAGCAGGCAGGTAGCACCAGGATGTTTTATATTATTATTACTCCTACAATTATTACTAGAGCTGAAAAGATCCTTAGGCTCAGCAAGACCGTTATAGAATAAAATATGAAAGTAAATTGCAGAGGAAGGCAAGATAATTGAAGTAATAAGTGAAAACACATAATGCACAAGTAAATACTGTAATCCAACAATGACTTTCAGTGCTGTAGAACTGAAAGGCTTCCATAAGAGGAAAACCAAGGAGCATCCATTCGGGGGAGCCTCCATAACACTTAACTGTTTCTGTGACCTTTAAAGCACGTAGCAGGAAGCAATTCTGCCTGCATGGCTGATTTTGGGGGAGAAATGCCAAGAGCAGGGGGTCACAGGCAAGGAGGCATCATCTCTGGGCCTCTGGTGGAGACAAGAAGCTAGAAGCCGCCAGCTGTGGGCTGACTCTCTCAGCCAAGAGCAACGCAAACTGCCCCTCCGACCTCCCCCAAATCCAGGGTTTCCACTGAGGTCCCAGTGACAGCAAGGGGAGCTGCCTGGGTAGTCCTTCTTTCAAAAGATGTGATGAAAACATCTAGATGTTCCTTACCTCTGTTTTCTGCACTTTGATTCTCTCCAAGCTTGCTGGGCTCCTGTTCAGTCTTGGGACCATGCTGGTCTTCCCCACCTTGCATCCAGATTTTCCCAATTAACCAGAGTGGCTGGGGCTTGAGGAAGGCTCACCCCTTTGAGCTTCCTGAAGCAGCAGCTCAGCCTGGGTCATTGCAGCCCATCCCTGTGGCCCGAGCAGATGCTGCACACCAGCTGCTGGCTTTGCAACACCAACCCCAGCGGTGGTGACACCCACACATGCAGAGAGGAGAGGTCACCATAGCACCTTACCTTGCTCCAGCTTCCCATTCCACCTGAAGCACCTGGCTTCAGCAGACCCCAGGCTGCAGCTTGCTCAACACAAGGTCCCAACGGCTCAAAGAGGAGAAACACTCGCAGCAGAGGTGAAAACCTCAAGGGCTGGGACTTGTCATGCCTGCAGCACTGGTTATGGGAACGAGTCTATAGAGCAAGATGCTAAAAAGAAGAGTAAATGAAGTATTGGCCGAGTGCTGTGGGAGTCCCAGGTGGAAAAAGGCACAATTTTCTCTTCACAGTCAAGGTCTCTCTGAAGAATTACTGCCATTCCCACTAATCTCTTTACTAGTAATGGTGTGGCACTTCACATGATGGGACAAGAGCACCTTGTGGTATTTTAAGGATCATGCAGAGCAATTTCTTGTTCTCCTGCGGGATTTGTTCTTCTCCTGTTTCTAAGCAGCAGCAATCACAGTGGTCGGTGTCAGGTTATGCTCCGGGGTTTTACGATTGCCACAAGAAATCAGAAATGGATGCAGATGTTGGTGTCCATTTCCTGAGGGGATTAATAACTTCACTGTCATCCCCTCTGCCCTCACCAGCATTTGCAGAGGATAACAAACTACCATGCAAAGAACACCTGTGAGGAGGGGGAGGCTCTTCATAGTTGGGTTTTGTTCTGCCCAGCTTCTTTACATCCCTCTCCGTGGGGCTGGAGGGGTTTGGTCCTGCTTTAAACTGTATTTCTCACAGCAGTCCTGCGGCTCTCACCTGCCTATGAGAATCAGTGGGATGCGGTGGGGCTGGGGAACGAAGTGGTTCTTGCTTCTTCCTGGGGTTCAGGTGGCTCCCCTGGACCTCATGAAGAGCAGACACAGCAGACCCACTTGGTTATAGTGGAGAAGGCAAGCTGTGTTTTAATCTCAGCTTTTGCAATGTAGGCTTAAAACTGTCAAGTTCACAGCGAAACAAGGTGTCCTTCTAGTTGAGTTCAAGCACAATGACCCTCTTCCAAAGCAGAAGCTTCTCTTGCTTCTGTATAAAAGTTACCTTGGGTGCATATAGGAGGATTATGTTTGGAAGGAGATGATGTTAACATCAAGCAGTCCCTAAACCCTTGTCCAAGTTCAGAAATGCATCCTGACGTGGTGCCATGGAGGCCCAGCTGTCCAGTGTAAGATGTTTACAGCAGCTTCTTTGCTGGGAAGATAGTTCCCCCTTCACTACCATGTACCAGCAGGACTTTACTTTAATCTTAGACTACAGCAGAGTTTTTACTCTCTTCCTTGGTTTTCTTGGTTGGATTTCAAGGAACTTTCCTGACGTTATCAGCAAAGCTTTTCTAAGCTTCTTGATATGATGCGGGGGGACAGGTAAAGGTGAGTTTATCATTTCAGCCCTTCCACATTGGTTGGTCTACAGCAAGGCAGAGGACTCCACCAAGTTAGTTTCTGGACCCTGGGACCTGTAGGTAGATCTTTGGTCATTGGCTCAGTCGCTGTTGTTGTCTGCATGTCAAAACACAGACTGGGGCAGATTATGGGCTCAGTTATATTAGTTTCCCACAGGGCAGGTCATTTATGGAACATCTGGATTTCTCGGGAGCTTCCTGCAGACTGCACACAAGGACACGGGGCTGCAAAGGGCTACAGGGACTTTGCCTCTCAGTAGGGTGAAGATGGTGGTGGGCATGTACAGGCAGCACTGCTGAGAACTTGTCTGCCAGCCAGGTGCCAAAATAAGCCTCAGTATTTCAAACAGCATCCACCAGCCTCTGATGGGATGCTCCCAGCCAGATGTTCAATGTGCAGTATGTGCTTTTGAAAATCTGACCTTTCTGGGTTTAATGGATTTCTCACAAAGAAGTGAAGCAGAGGACAAAGGGAAAGCACTCAGAAATGGGTTTGTTTCAAGCAAAGATACAGAAAAATGTGAACTTTCCAAAGCTGCTGGCATTTGCCAAATTGCAGTGGGAAGAATGAAGTACAGGGTCTAAGCCTGACTCCTTCCTCCAGCATTACAATTATAAACAAATCAGTCTTATTTCTCACCGTTCTTTTTCTGTACCTGTAATTTTTTTTTGTTGGTGATATTTTCCTGTAACTTTAACTGGAGTGCTACTGCTCCAGTTAACACACAGCTTCCAAAAGTCTCTGTGACGAACTCAGAGCAATGATGAGTGCTATCACTAGGGGCTTTGCATTTTTAATCAAGGAGCAGAGCTCGTACTGAAGGGCAAGCTCTGGCCAAGCCACGAGTGCAGCCTGCCTGCCTTTGGGACCTGGGTTTTGGAGGTGAGCTTAATTTCATCATCATTAATTTCTGCAGAACATGCTGTACCTGCTGCTCTGGAACGGTGGAGCTGGTACAGCTCACACCCAGCAAAACTCACCTATTTTGCAAAGACTGCAGGAGCAAATCATGCCCACCCCTTGGTCCTGGGCAGCTCAGTGCTGCCGTGGTTTAACCCCAGCCAGCAACTAGGACCACGCAGCCTCTCGCTGAGCCCCCTTTTATCTCCTGAAAGGTAGGGAGAAGAGGGAGAAAAAGAGGGGAAAGGGAAAAAAAAATCATGGGTTGAGACAAAGACAGTCTAGTAGAAAAAAAATGGAAAATGAAAATAGCAGTAATAATGGTAAACGACTATAAAAGAGAGAAGTCACTCTCTCTGCCTGGTTAATTGGTTGCCCAACTCAAGCGGAGATTGCAGATTCCGCCCTCAACCAACCCCCATTTACACACCCACTGTGACATCTATAGTAGGGAATATTCCACTGGTCATTCCACTGTTCTGTCCATGCTCCTCCCCAGCTTCTACAGGAAGCTGAAAAAAGTCCTTGACTAGTACAAACATCACTTAGCTAAAACCAAAACAATACGCATTATTGACATTCCTTTCATACCAAACCTGAAAACACAGCAACCTCAGGAAGAAAATTAACTCTCAGCTGAAACCAGGACAAATGCACTTAGCCAGCATTTGCAAAATAAAGGTAAAGATGTGCTATGCTATCATCCTTTCCTAGAGAAAAAGGCTGCTGAGGAACTACTCAATAATTAATGCAGTCTCGTAACTCCACTTAACTTGTATCGTTAATATTTACAGCCAAGAGAAGACAGGTCGTGGAGCTGAGCCATGCAGAGACCAGACAGCCCGGGCCGGGGATGTTTCCTGGTGCCAGGCTGGGATGCACAAAAGCAGAGAGGAGCACTTGGCAAACCCAACCTGTGGTCAGCCCACCACCAAAACACAGACCCGGGTGTGAAGGTCCTGGGGAGGGGGGGAAGAAGACCCTTGGATCCAAGAGGTTGTGCCCCAGAGCACATCTCCCAGACCAGGGGACCTGTTGTGCATCATCCACTGGCAAAGAGGCTTCAGCATCAGAGGCGTTTGGAAAAGCTTAACAGGGCAGTCAGGAAGGGGGAGGAAAGCAGACACAGTCATCGCAGCTGTTTTCTCATTACCCAGCTCGCGCTTTGTCATCGGAAACTAAGACCTTTCTCCCAAAACCTAGTTTTAGTGTTAAAGGTTTAACATCAGCAGAATAAATCAATGGCCATTAGACTACAGCGAGTGCTAAGGTCAGCTGAATTAATCCAGTCCAAGGTTTTTAAAATTTCATAGCGATGCTTTTTTGGATCCGTTCCCTCAGCTGTTGCACACCAGGGACACGACTCCCCGTGCACACCAGGGCAGGGTGATCCAGCCATGCTCCCTGGTATCTTGCAGGCAGCAGGAGTCAGAGGTAGGGGGTTCTGGGGAAAACACCCCTCCTCCAGCCCCAGCACGACTGCAGACAGTACTGCAGGAGCAGCTGTAACCCTTTGAATATGGGCGATATCAGAATGTAAATTGTGGGAAACATCTGATAACCTGGAGCCACAGCAACGCAGAGCTTTATGGTGACAGAGCAGCACCCGCACCCTGGAAAGGGATGCGATTAATATCCTGTAACTACTTCTACTTGCAACACACACCAGATTTACAGCCTCATCCCCAGACATCCCTCCAAAGAGGATGCTCTGTGTCCTGTGCAAGGGCAGCCGCTGCCTCTCCTTCTTCTCCTTGGCCACCAGCTCCTTCCCTGGCACCTAGACCCCATCAACCCCAGCCCAAGTTCTTATCCCACCTTCCCTCCAGCTCGGCTTTTTATTAGACCAGATACCCGCCCATCCCATTGCTCCAGAGCAAAACCAGCCACAAACCACACCAGCTGCACTGTTTGCTGTTGTGGGGACCAGCACATGGTCACCCCCAGCCCCTGCTCCCCTCTTTATCTCCTCTTCAGATGTGTTCCTCTCACTCCCCGAGGCACTGCTCACTGCTTGCCTTGCTGTGTCCGTGCTGGTGTCCATGCCCAGAGCCACCCATCTGCATCCTCCGAGTGCAGAGTCTTTAAGGAGAGGTGACTTTGGGAGCCCTTGCCTGAACCCCTCCTTCTTCACTATGTACACACACATTTAGATCATTAACTAGTGATGATATTAAACATTTTCAATTTAGCAATTTTCAAGAGCCTGAGGGCTCTCAGTTCACTTTGTTTTCCCTCTCCCCTCCCACCCTCACAGCACAAATACCATTTAAATGCGGTCCATACATCACTGGCCTGGCTGGGGGAGACCTGGCACTTTGGGGGTGCTGAGGAGCCCCGAGCAGGGCTCATTAGAGACATTTCTCACTCTGGTATCTGCAAAACAGCTGCAAATAACACCATCCAACCCAGCTCACTGAACCCGCATACCACCCACCCTCCAAGATGCCCCCCGAGGCTCACTTGAATTTTTGCCACAAGGTTTTGAGTTTAGTTTTGTGGATTCATGTGGTTTTTTCTTGCAAACATGAAACATGTCCTGATAAATGACATCCCCACTTTTATGGCTCTTCCCCTTGTCTTTCTCGTATATTTTCCCCATGTATGCAACTCCTTCTTTCCCCTCCCTGCTGTCCCTAGGCTTTATATCTTATGCATCATTCATCCCAGCTTACTGTCTTCTTTTAACACAGGCTTCTGGGAGATGCATATCTCCTTGAATTCCTTTTTCTCCTTCTGCCTTGCCCTGATTTGCACTCTCCCATCTCTACAGCTGCCTGCAGTCTTGCTGGGAACACTACATCTACAGAAGAGCAGAGGGAAAGAGAGAAGCCTCAAGGTACCATTCATCAGACCTTGGAAAGTATCTGTGTGGTTTTAATGACCAGAGCCTGTCCCTGGGACCTCCAGAGGGATAACCTGCTGCTTAGCAGCGTCCACCAGCATTAACACATGGGCGAGAGAGTGGGACAGGGCGACATAATGGTGTTAAGTGTAGTGAAATGCAAGGCTAAATTAGCAGAGCTGCCAGGGACAATTCTGGAGCACACCCAGAGCCTCCTATGCTCAGGGAGGATGCTGTGGTGGCTTCACAGCAGCACTGATGAGGACACCATGTCCCCCCACCAGCAAGCTGCAGGGTGATGCTCGCATCTAAATCCCGTAGTTAGTCCTTCCCTGAGCAGCATCTTTGGGAACAGCCACCACAGAAGCCATCCCTGAACCTGCCAGCTGGATTTTTAGCTGTGGTTCGAACACACACAGCCCATGATGGGGTCCTTGGTGTACCCACCACAGCAGGTGCTAATATTTCCATCCTGGACATTTCTATTGCACTTCTCCGCTGTTTGCCAGTTCTCAGCAGGGGACCAGCCAACACGTGGGCACTGCTCTGGGAGAGCTTGGTCCCTCCTCTCATCCTTTCCCCGTGCACCAATTCAAAACCACAGTGCAGATTTGCCAGAATACCCAAGTCCTCCTTTGGTGGCATCTGCCAGACTTGCTGCATTAGATCTGACAGCTCAACACACCAGAAAGCTCCCTCAAATTCCCCAACTGTGCTTTCTTCTGAACAAAAATGACAGCTCTGTGTAACATAAACTGAAAGACAAAAGCAAGCACGGAAGTAAAAACTTGGGAAAGGCTTTCCAGTCCTTTTGTGAAGCCTCTCTGCTTTTTATAAGCTACAGAAGCCTGTAAATGTCCTGTCTCTTGCTTCTGACACTAGTTAAAAGGGTAAAAGCTTTGGAAAAATTACCGCCTACATCCAAGGCTGTTAGAAGAGCTCACAGCTGGGGATTTGGCTCCTTGTTGGTAAGAAAGAACAAGACAGAGCTGTCTCCATCTCCTTTAGTCAGGTACCGGCCCTGGTGACCGCACCAGGTGTTAGTCTCCAAAGTGCCTGCCAAGCTGGGACCAGCACTTCTCTACCAGACCATAAATGCACATAGAATTTTAGAGGCAGAGCGTGGCAAACTATTGCTGAGGAGATGTAACAGCTTTTTAGATGCTTTTTTTGCCTATACTGAACGAATTAGAGCAGCAGATCCCTCCTTCCAGCAGCTCCTCCACTTACCAGTAGCTCAGAGACCTTCCCCAAGCAAGTCCATAGCTCTTGAACCTCATAAAGCCGATAAATACATAGACAGGTATATGTAAGTGTGACATGGGTTTCAACCTTTCTTTGGGGTAAGATGTTCAGAGCCACTGTTGAGCTCCCAAAGCAGAGTCAGCAGGAAACCTCCCACCCCAGCACCGTGGCTGTGGGTGCCATGGAGCAGAAGCAGGGCTGAACCAGGGAAAACCATCAGTTAAGTCAGAGTTGGATGTGGGGCAGCCTAATGCCAAACCACCACTGGAGAACTTCTGGGAGTGATGGGCCTTCCTCAGCGTGGGGACACACATAGATGAGAAGCCTCTGGAGGCAAATTTGGCCATATCAAGTTGCAATTCCCAGGGTTTTCGTGGATCAGAAATGCTTGGGCACATCCAGAGGCAATGCTGTCACAATCCATCCAAGGCTTGACATCCCACCAAAGGTGCAGAGACCCGTCCTGCTGTTTCAAAGCACATCTCAGGAGTAAAGCAGGGGTGACCATCCACAGTGAAGGACACGAGGATTGATCCAAGGTTGTGGCCAAAGCCTGATCCCACCTGGAGCTCACTTCTGCATCCGGGCAAGGGGTACACAACTGAGCATGACCCCAGGCGGGTGATCAGCTCATGGCTCTCTTACTCAGCGTTTCCAAAGTGCAGTTCACTTCTGAGAGGATTTCAGATTAAGCTCTTTAAGTAACAAAGCAAGATTTCTCTTTTAAACCCCTATTTAATCACATAATCCTGAGGGAAGACCTCTCCTCCCCTTGGGGAAAGAAAGAGGAGTAGGTTTGCTGAAGGAGACATAATTACTTTATCCCCATATAATTGGATGATATTTGCTGATTAAATATAGAAATCCTTGAGGAAAGTTTGATTTTTGATAACAATTTAAAGATCTTTAAGAAAAAAAAGCTGATACTCCTCTAAAAACCCCCCAAAACCACAGGAAGAGCCAACCAAGAGGCTGGGGGAAAAAAATGGGCCACTTTCTGCTGGCTTTGTGGTGCAAGAAGCAGACCATATTTTGCCTTCTCTGCAGGAGGATGCAGGAATAATTCATGATGACTTCTGTTATCGTCCAAATTGTCAAGGAGCTAAACCACCTCCAAGAGGCTGGATGTGGTGGGAACTGGGGGGGCTCAATACCAGGGAGGTTGACATTTTGGATGGCCCAAGGCAAAGCTCGACTCTTAGATGAAAAAGATCACTAGATATTTTGAGTTGGAAGGTACCTCCAGGGTTCTCCAATCCAACCTTCTCCACAAACATGGTCGGCTATGGGGTCACACCAGGTTGCTCAGGGCTTTTTCCAGGTTGGTCATAAAACTCCCAAGGATGGAGGCAGCACATGGAGCCAGAGCTTCACCTCCAGCCAGGAGTCTGCAACATTCCCATCTCCCACATTTGCCAACACCAGGGCTGCTGGGATGCAGTATCTGCCACTACCCTCTCTATGTGTGCAAGGAGTGATGCAACAAGGAGGCTTGGATCACCAGAGCTTCCAAGGAATGGAGAATGAGGACCACAGAGCCCACCCAGCACAGCCCTGTGGGGAAGCATGTTTCATCGATGGCAACAAAGTGCTTTGAGGAATTTACATGGAAGACATGAAACATCAAAAAAGCCCTGCCTTATATTATCAAAGCAACAGTGAAGCAGATCTCGAAACAGTCTAGAAAATATTAAATACTATTAATATGAAATATTATTGGATACCTAAACAATATTAAAATCTCATTTTCTGTCTCAGACTCTCCTGATTGTTCTATGAATCTTTTTAAGGTTACTCAGTGCTACTTATATTTAATGTAATTTCAGCACATATATACAAAGGAAGCAGCTTATATGAGTTTGAAATCTGTTTCATATGTGGAGCAGTTAGTTGCCTGCTGCCAGTGTTCCTGCAAAACTGATCCTCCATCCATTCATCGAAATTTAGATCTCAGACTACAAAGTTGTTAAGATAGTGAGAAAAACGCTTACACCACTGGTAGCCACTCCTTATACTACTCTGAGATCACAAATGGTGATACAAACAGCAATATCTGCCCATGTTCCTGTTGGGGATTTAGTGATAATGAATATGTTGGACCATTACACACCGCACCTGAGAAAGGAGTGTTTTGGTTGCAAGCCCACACTGCAGCATCACCTGCGACAGGGACAGCTGAGCATTGGGACCACTTTGTAAATGCTCTGTGGAGGAAGCCAGCAGCAAGGACATCCCAGAAGATTCCCTCAGAGTTTCATCTTCTGTTGCCAAAATGCTGGCAGCCCTCACACAGGTGATCCCTGCAAAGCCCCTTCCCTCCTCCAGCAAACCAGCTGGCATCAATGGCCAGCAAAGAGGGAATGGGGATGCTTGGCATCAGGGGGGCAGGATGGACTAAGAGCAGTGACCAGTGCCTGACACCTTTCCCTGGTGGCGGTCCCCGGAGCATCACCTGCCCAGCACACCCAGTCGACTCTGCAGATATCCAGATCTCTTGTAGAGACAAGACCCCAAAGACTCCAGTGATTTAGGGAGATTTAGTGCCAGGTTTGGGTTAACAGTCTTGCCATGAAGCCATAGCTCAGCTTCCAGGTAACCCAGGACCCTCTGCTCCCTTCCAGCAGGAGACACATCTGCACCAGCAACATCCCACCCACGGCCTCAACGAGCCCTGTAAGGGAAACCTGCACAGCATCGTTTACAGCAGAGATCAAACAGGGTGTTCAAAGAGATCAGAGCTTTACAAGGACTGCTCAAAAGCGTCTGGATGTTCCCAGCGTTCTCCGTTTAATCTTGGGAGGAGAAGAGAGAAACACAAACCACAGCAATATCCGCTGCGCGGGTGACCACAGGTGGCTGGGGTGAGGCACCGACCTCGGTCCATCTGGGGTCTGGTAAGCAAAGGCTTCCCATCCCCTTGCAACAAAGCTGATACCCAAATTAACCCCCCATGTCAGTCGCAATCGGGGAAATCCATGCCTCATCACTCCTCGCTCTCTGTCACCACCACCTTGGTACCTGCTGACAACGCCGCCTCCGAAGGCAGCTCAGCACATCCCGGGGTCAGGTGCCCAGGAAAGGCTGCCAGCACGGAGAGAAAACCTACTGAGACCTCCTCACTCCAAAGAGACTGGCTATAAAAATAATGATGTGAAAACCTGGTTTAAAACAGAAATAATACCGGAGACCACTTCAGAAAGACACAGATGGATGTGCAGGCTCATTTGGGTTTTTTTACAGGATTACAATTACCAACAATCAGTTTGATGCACTTGGTTATTAGAATATTATTAGCAGGAAATACACACCTGAGACAGGCTGGACAGAAAGGAGTCAGGAAAGAAACACCTACAAGTTACTGTCTGAAACTCAAGCTTTCAATATAAACATTGGCAGTTTTGCCGTTGGTTTTTTTTTTCTTTTCCACTCAAAGTATTGCCAGTCCTGACGTGTTGCCAGACGTAGAATTTGGGCCAGGTTTTGGAAAAAACAGGCATTTTGGCATGTGTGGGCTTTCCTGTGCCTGGTCTGAGGTGAGAGGGATCCTTAAACCCACATGTGTTGGTGGAGCGTTGGGTTGGACACACAAGTGTTGGCGGAGACCCCCCAGTTCTGAGAGCCTGGCTGCTGCCCGAGCCAAGGGGAAGGCAGCGAGAAGCCCCCACTGCCACAGGGGAGGTGGAAGCATCACTGGTGGGTGTCTCAGCATCCTTTGAGACAATTGCTCAAGGCAGGAAAGAAACACCCAGAGCCTGACCTCACAATTGCTTTTCTACAGCAAAGGAGAGGAGCACGAGTGCGAGAACCCAGGTGGGGCAGAGGGAGGAGCAGCAGGATGAGATGGAGCCATGCCAGAGGCGGGAGGGTTAAATGAGAGCTTAAGTACAGTAATATATATATACATATTTTGAAATACAGCAATTTATACACATATTTTTGCCTTTTCTGGGAAACCGGAGCACACTTCTAGCAGTTCCTGCCCAACCCACCCCAGAGTGCCGAGGTCATCCACCCCACCCCCCATCCTCCAACACATCTCCTATCATGCCAGGCTTAATGGAGGAAAATAAAGGATTCAGGTAAAAAGAGATGCTGGACCAGTAACACACTCTTCTTCGCAGGCTGTGGGGTTCTAGGCATCACCACAGCCCCCAGGGAACTGGTCCATGCCAGGGCTCCTGGTAGAGATGATTTTTCAGGCTCTAGGAGATCTCAAAGCAGTCCCAGCAGTTCCCTTTTTTTCCTTTGTTCTTGAAATTATGAGATTAATTTTGGTTATGTTGTAAAGCACTGGAGCAGTTGCTCTTGTCTTTAAGCTCACATCAACCATCCAGCTGGGGCTTGGTGGGACTTGTCCCATCCTTTTCTCAAGGGCAAGGGCAGACCCAAAGGGAGTGAAGGAGAAAAACACGGTATCCCCATCCACTCTCCAGCCATAACCCCCTTTGCAGAGCTCCAGGACCAAAGGAAACCCAAGGACAAGGTGATACTACATCCCTGAGGAGGGGTTTGCCTTAAGTATGGTCCCTCTTGGCAAGGTGAGCCCCAAAAGCACTGCACTGCCCCATGGAGGGGCCATCGTCAGGAGATGAACAAGTTGGTTTAATTATAGGGAATTTGAGCAACCAGCTTTGTCCCTGACCTTTTAGAAGTAGCTACAAAAGCATTCAAGGAAGGTGGTGATTGCCTTGGTGCACTCCTCCAAATGATGCAAAGGAAGCGACAACACTAATTTTCAGTCCCTGTCTTCACCCCCTGCTTTACACAACCACACATTGAGGCTACACTGCTCCTTGGGTGCTCTCTGCTCCAGCAGTGTTCGTTGTGGCCAGGAAACATTCATCATCGCTTCCTCAAAACAGGAGGCATGAGTTGGTGCTTCATTTTGAGCAGCTTTGATGCCATTCTCCCAACCCATGAACTTTTTCATCTTGGTTTCCCCCTGTCTCGCCGAGGAGGGAGGGTGAGCGAGCGGCTGGGTGGGCACCTGTCACCAACCAAGGTCAACCCACCCCACGCATCCCGGCACATTTGCTCTTTTCCAAGTGGGCATTTGCAGACCTTAGAGAAAGCGTGTGCTCCCCAGGGTACAAGGACAGCTTGGCATTGGAGATGGTTCCCGCAGGACGGAGGCTTTTGTGCCCCCATGTCCCCTCACTGCATGAGGCCACGCATGTAGCTTTATGCCACCCCCCTGAGATGTCACAGGTGTGCCCGGGCTTGGAGACCTCACCAGGAACGGAGATCCCTGGCTCCATCCCCCATCCCTGCAAGTGAAGCTCAAGTCAAAAAAGCTGGATAACAACTTCAATTCCTGTGGCCGCGCTTTCTCACTGCTGTTTCTCTGCAGACTTTAGCAGCTTTTCTAGCTTATTTGTTTAAAGGAACCAAAAAAGCTTTGTTCTGAGCAGATGCTGGGAGAGCAGCGGTGCAGGTATCTCGGAGCCACCTGCGTACGCTGAGCAGAGCTCAGAGCAGCTTTTCTTGTAATGCTGTGAGCCTCCCGCCAAAGAACAATATTTTATTATCAGCCGGCTAATGCCACGATCCGGCATTTTGCAGCCCTGGCTCCTGCCTGCAGAGCTCACCGCTGGTTTTCCTTCCGCATTCATTTGAAAGTAGATTTCCATAATACGTGGCTGATAATTTCATATCACTCACGGGGTGGTCTGCTGGAGGCGACCACAGCACGCAAAAAATCCCTCCAGGAATCCCACGTTGAAATATGCCACACAGCATCAATCCTACCCAAAGGTACCCAGGTGGATTCTTACTTATTAGCTCCCCTGCAAGGACTCTGCAGCCTCAGTGCAACAAACCCCACTGCCACCGAGTGCTGGAGAGGACAACTCTGTTATAACCTGTATCGCCCCGACGCTGCAGGCACAGCCCGTGGTGGCAGATGCCCCACCAGCCCCTGGGTAAGGTCTGACCATGGCCAGGGGGCAAACCAGACCCTGGCACACAGCGGTTCACACGCAGAGGCTGGATGTGAATCAGAAATAGAAATATGGGTTAAGGCTTTACATGCCCAGCCTGCACCTGGGTAAGAAACAAACAAAAGAAAAAAGGAGAAAAGTCCAAGTTAAAGCCCCGGGCCCAAAAAAATGTGTCTTCACGTCTCTGGCTTGCAAACACAGAGAGATCGGAGCCAGTGACAGATGCCTGGGAACAGCCGTCCCCAGTCCAGAGGGACTGGAGTGAGGATGGGAACCCCTGGCTCCCCAAAACCCAAGGGGCACCTTGACACCTTGATGTGCCATCAGCGCCCATCCCCCGAGGGGAAGGGGAAAGAAGAAAGACTTCTCCCACAGTGGCAAACAGAAACTGTAAGCCACAACTAATTCTCTTTGCTATTATTATTTTATTATTTATTGTACTACTGTTGTTAATTAGCCTATTTTCACGTTAAAAAAATGACTTGCAGGATCTCATTAAATAACACATAACCTGTTGTCAAGGTTTGGGCCAGACTGGAAACAAACGGCAGATGCTCTCTGACCTCTCTCCCTTCAGAGAAGAGGAGGAAGAGAGAAAAAAGAGACTTATGAGTTCAAAAGATACTAAACTTCATTAATGAAAATATTAATACAATAATTAAAGGGAAATAATGAAATATATACAATGTACACAACCTGTATGGAACTCTGAGGATGATGACCACATCACCAGCAGGCCATGGGGAAGTCCCAGACTGGACTCAGCAACGAATGGGAACTGGATTCTGGATCTGGATTCAGGAACGCACAGATTGGGATCAAAGGCAGATGAACAGATGGAGTCCTCCTTGGATACCGGCCATTGAAGGAGACTGACCCCTTTGATCCCTCAGCTTTTACACCGAGCATGGGGCAGATGGGATGGAATACCCTGTTGGTCAGTTTGGGGTCCCCTGTCCTGTCCCCTCCTCCCGGCAGGGGGGACCCCTCTACACTTTTCTGCTTCCGACCCACCGCGGGGCAAATAATGCAGTTGGCTGGCTTTGGTTGTTAAAGTGGTAAGTATAATATATGTGTATATACTTATATATATTATATAATAAATGTATTTACTTATAGCAGTGAGTGTAAGTAGGAACCTTGCTGCACACCGTCCCTTGGCATAAATTAGAAACCATCAGATCCGACCACTCTGTTGTCTGAACAACACGCCGTGAATTTCAGAGAGTTTATCTAGAAGAGGCTTTAGCTGCAAAGNCTGACCTCTCTCCCTTCAGAGAAGAGGAGGAAGAGAGAAAAAAGAGACTTATGAGTTCAAAAGATACTAAACTTCATTAATGAAAATATTAATACAATAATTAAAGGGAAATAATGAAATATATACAATGTACACAACCTGTATGGAACTCTGAGGATGATGACCACATCACCAGCAGGCCATGGGGAAGTCCCAGACTGGACTCAGCAACGAATGGGAACTGGATTCTGGATCTGGATTCAGGAACGCACAGATTGGGATCAAAGGCAGATGAACAGATGGAGTCCTCCTTGGATACCGGCCATTGAAGGAGACTGACCCCTTTGATCCCTCAGCTTTTACACCGAGCATGGGGCAGATGGGATGGAATACCCTGTTGGTCAGTTTGGGGTCCCCTGTCCTGTCCCCTCCTCCCGGCAGGGGGGACCCCTCTACACTTTTCTGCTTCCGACCCACCGCGGGGCAAATAATGCAGTTGGCTGGCTTTGGTTGTTAAAGTGGTAAGTATAATATATGTGTATATACTTATATATATTATATAATAAATGTATTTACTTATAGCAGTGAGTGTAAGTAGGAACCTTGCTGCACACCGTCCCTTGGCATAAATTAGAAACCATCAGATCCGACCACTCTGTTGTCTGAACAACACGCCGTGAATTTCAGAGAGTTTATCTAGAAGAGGCTTTAGCTGCAAAGCCAAATTACTGAACAGAAAATTGGTTCTGCTTTACCTCAAAACAGAAGATTGGTCCCGCTTTACAGGACAGCCGTAGCTTTTATTTCTAAAAAACTAGAGAAGAGTTGCATTTGCAGCAGCCTGAGTGCCCCCTGTAAGCCCCCCCCCCCAGCCGGTGCGGGCTGCGGTGGCTGCTGTGGGGCAGTGGAGGGTCCCAAGAGGCAGCGAGGGGGGGTCCGGGGTGACGGAGACATCGCCTGCCACGAGCCGGACCCCCCAGCTGAGGGTGAAATGCCCCTTCCCATGCGGCTGGATTCAAAGCAAGTGGTCGATTAGCAAATATCGCTTTTAAAACAGCTTTTTTTGAGTTAAATCACGCTGTTCTTTAGCACAGTTTGAGGGATGGAATAACCATGGAACTACCGAGGGCAAAGCACGTGTGTCTCAATGAAATAAAGCACTGGTGGGTCTGTTTCTGTGTTTCTGGGCTGGATTCCTACAGATCTTGCCTTTTATTGAAAATAAACCCCAAATGAATATATTTCTGAAACCCCTGAAGCGGCTCCCCCCGGGGAAGGGTGGGTGCATGGGACACAGCGGCGGCAGGGCGGGGAGATGGGGAAAAGAGCAATATTCTACCCTCATCTTCTTGCTGGGCCGCTGCACCAGGAGGCTTTTGAGCAGAACCACAGGACCTGACCCCCAGAAAATAAGCTGAAATTTCTGAACTTCCGAGTCCTGCAACCTCCTGGATGTCTGGGACACCCCGTCCCTCCTGGGCCACCGAAACGTTGCAGCCGGACGCAGGCAGAGAGGAACACAATGGCTTTGGGGTGGGAATGGGTAAAACTCTGATTAAACAAACATTGAGCATTGAGCGGGTGTGTTTTATATCCCATATTTGAGCAGGGGAGGCAGGAACTGGTGACGGAGCACGGGGTGCAGGCAGTTCCCTGCGGGCTCTGCACCCCCCGGCACCGGGGGCTCTTTGGGTTTTGGTGTAAGAGATGGAAATGCCGATGCTGAGGCCAGAGGAGGGAGGCAGCGCTGCCTCTGCCGGCCCCAGCAAGGGTGTGGGATGCTCTAGGTGATCCACCAGCTGCCTGGAGGCATGGTTCGCCCCTTGTAGACCCCTTGCAGAGTTTCCTGGCGGGGACGTAGCGCCAGCAGAGGCTGTAACAAGCCCGTTTTGCTGCAAAACTTCACAGCCAGGTCCCGTCTTCGTGATGACGGGGGAAACCAACCTGCCAGGGGAGTTTCACCCGCCGTCTTCCCCCAGCCCCAGGAGAAATTACCAGTTGCCTCCGACAACTCCGACAGCTCCGCAGCTCAGGGCGGGGGGCTTTGGATAATTTGATGAGCCTCTTCACGTTTCCTGGGGCAAGGCATTTAACAGCTAATTATTCATGTCTTTGATGCTTTCTCTCTGTTTTCTAAATAACATGTATTTAGCGCTAAGATGATTTAAACAGCTGATCTCATCTGAGCCCCCGGCAAAGAGGATGAAACTCAGCAGCAGCGGCGGTTTAAGCTCCCAGATGGCTGCCCCAGAGGTGAGGATTAGGTTATCATCAGCATCCCTGAAACACCCCGGCGATAGGAGGGGTGTACGGCAACACGGGGGCAGGATGGAGGTGATGGACCAAGCCCCGGTGCCTGTAGGAGGTGAATAGACACGTCCTTGTCCCTTGTGGCCACCTGGTTGAGATGGCCATGGGCTTCCAACCCTCCCCGCAAACGAGGGACTGGTTTAGGGCGCTGAACTGGCTCACCCTTAGGCAAGCCAGAGCAAAAAAATGACACCCCATTTTGGGGGATTTCTCCCATCAGCATTTAACTGCATTTTTTTCCAAGCAACGGCTGCTGCTCTGAACTTTTTCAAGTTTTCTGGTTTTGTTTTGTTTTCTTTTTTTTGGCTGCAATGATTTCTCACAAGCTTTCTCATTACCTTTGATCTATCCTGAGTGAGTTCTTTTTTTGTTTAGAAAGTTTAATTTGAAAGATGCCCCCAGTTGCTGTGCAAAAGGGGAGGGAGCCAGGGACCTCCTGTGGTCTTGGCTTCCCGTGGTCGGGGTGTCCCAGCAGAGAGCACCCACCACCCAAGCGAGAGCACCCACCACCCCAGCAGCTTCCTCCTGGCTTTGAGCCCACTCTGAGAGGAGATGGGTAGAATGTGAAAATACCAGATCACTGAAGCAGAAACTGTCCAGAAGGAGAGACCCTTCCCAGGTCATCTTCCTGTTCAAACATTCATTTTTAGGTTGTGAAACCCTTGACAAGTTTCCTTCTTCATTCAAAAGAAACAGTTTATTTGAAAAATACCCAAACTTTCAGTTACTGTGTTCCTTAAAAAAAAGTTTAAAATACATGAAGGTAGAGAAAAGTGTAAGAGAAAAGAAAATAATTTTTTAAAATCTAATTAAATATCCCAAGAGATTTAATCTAAGTTTCACGGAAACCCAGAACTGAGCTTGGTCCCCACGGCCAGCAGGATTGCTCCTGGCTCCTCTCCGACCTGGACCGCTCCAGCACAGCCGGGATGAGGGATTACCTGCTGCAGCTTGTTCCTGCCGTAACAAACCCTCTTGTACTAGAGATCCAGCAATTCTTGGCATCTTCTGTGTTGCTTCCCCCACTACATTACGCAGTGGAAGTGGGGAGCCCTATGCAGGAAAGCCACCCCATCGCAGGGCTGCATCTTCCCTACCTCCACAGTGTCCCTCATCAGAGCCCACAGCCGTCCTGGGAGACCTGTCCTTGGCAATAACCACCTTGGACACTTTTCACACACATATGGAGCTGTTGGCCTGGGCGGCACAGAGACAGAGAGGCCGGGAGACAGAGAGAGAGGACGCTCCAGCCCCGGGATGGGGTGTCCCTGGGATGGGGTGTCCCCAGGGCTGGGCGCTGCAGCCAGGCCAGCGTCCTCCAGGCCCGTGTTACCGAGTGGTGTTTCCAAGGCACCACGTCAGGTTTTTTGAGGTATAAAAGGCAAAGGCCAGGTCAGGCACAGCGACACCCATCAGGGACGCTCGCGCTGGGTCCCCTTTGGCTGTGAAAGGCAGCACAGGGAGCTCGGCCTCTCCGGTCCCGGGGGAGAGGGCAGCGGGTCGGCCGGGAACCAGGGAGAGCCACAGCCGGGTGTGGGACCCGGGGACAGCACCGGGAGCACAGAGCAGGCTTTTGCTAAAAAAAAAAACCCAAAACCGAACAAAAGAGTAGAACTAATAGAAAGCTTGCTGTGACAGTAAATTATTTCCAGTCCGACACGAACAGCAGCTTCTGGGGAAAATGCTTTAAATCAGCAGCCTAAATATAACTCTTCCCGGCATCCGCCTCTCTGCATCCCCAGGGCCCCGCTGTGTCTCCAGCCGCCCTCGGCACCAGCAGCTCCAGGGCTCCAGGAGCCCTCCCTGCCCAGGTCTCCCCCCGGACACCCCCTGCCCGCTCCCTCCCATGGTCTCTCTCCACCCGGGGCTTCCCCACTTGCAGAAAATTCTGCTAATTAATTGAAACCAGCAATTTGCTCTTAGGGGTTGCTATCCCACCTCTGCCATCTCTCCGTGAGCCTTTCCCAGGGATGGGAGATCATCTCAGCATCACCTTTTTGAGGGTTGCTCATGACATGGGGCCACCAGGGCTGTGCAAATGGTGGAAAGATCTTTTTTTTTTCCTCAGTTTTTCCAAGCAATAATAGAAGGCGGCTTTAGGATAAAGGGAGAGGCCAGGATTTGTCTAAGCACCAGGGAGACAAGCCAAGCATGGTGGTTCTGCTCCGGGAGGCTGGGGGACACGGCCACATGGACTTGTGCCCAACATTGGAATGGGGACGTGGGCACCAGGGATGCAGCAGTGGATGGTGACAGCCATAAAATCACCCCTGGTTCGTGCTCTCACTGGTTTCAATCGTGCCGCTGCTCCCCGGATTTTGGGAGCAAAGATTCGGGTTGGCTGAAGGAGCTGGGTGATGCCTGGTGTGGATTCCCAGCCTTCTCCTAAATGTCCCATCGCTGTGGGAAATGAGACCCAAGAGCTCCTGCCACCTCCATCCCTGCTGCAGGGAGAGGTCACTGGTCGGTCCCGCTTGGCCAGGGAGAGGAGGAGACTGAGACCGAGCGGAGGAAGAGGAGGGGAAGGAATTGGTGAAAAAGCTCAGCTCCGGAAAAGCAAGGGCTTCCTTTGAAATATTTCCCCGGGATTAAATGCCTCCCCCTCGTCGCAGGGAGCTGCTGGAGCAGCACATGTTCTCGCTGCCGGGCCGGGTGCCCTCCCGTGGGGCCCGCAGCCTTTGCCAGCTCCTGGCTGAGTTTGCAGTTGACAAAATGAAAACGATGCCCTTCCTTCAATTAATTCAGATATCTTCTTCCTTCCCCCTCGAGGCACAACAGCAGCTCTCACATATAAATGATTTAGGAGCGGAGCCAGATGAAGACAAAGCTGATGGATGACGATTCTCTGTTTGGGGAGATGCTTTCCTGCCGGAGATTTTTGGAAACAAATATATCTATCCTCGTCCAAAACCCAAACGCAACCCCCCCCCCATCCCAAATGACTCACCCGGTGACTCAGGGCACAAGGGCAGCCCGGCGGGGAGGGATGGATGCCAGCGCGCGCCGCGATGAGCTGGACCAGGCCAAGGAGCCGGGGCACAGAACCCCTTAGGTGCTCCCTGGCTTTAAGTGGGTAAAACAATTTTTGCCCATTTCACCTTTAGGATGGAACCTCTCGAGCCTTGAAGCAACGGATCCCTCTTTGCTGGAAACGGCTCCCGGGAAGCCCAGTTATGGGCACAAGCTGGAGCATTAAGTTCCACCTAAACGTGAGGAAGAACTTCTTTCCTGTGAGGGTGGCAGAGCCCTGGAAGAGGCTGCCCAGGGAGGTGGTGGAGTCTACTTCTCTGGAGACATTCAAAACCCACCTGGACACATTCCTGTGCAACCTGCTGAGTGGACCTGCTTTGATGAGGGGGTTGGACTAGATGATCTCCAGAGGTCCCTTCCAACCCCATATGATTCTATGTTTCTATGAAGCACATTGTGCCCAGGCTTTGGGCAAAAAAACCCCAGACTGGAGGGAGGGCAGTGCTTTGGGGAGGTCCGGGGGCCAGCAAGGAGAATGGAGACTCCCCTGCACCTTTGTAGCACCACAGGCATGTTCTGCTGGAGGGTGGCACTGGTCCACATCAAAACCTATGGAAAATGGGTTGGTGTTACAGCTATTAAGTCGAATATATCTAGTGACAGAGCATCACCATCACAAGAGCTGATCCTGAAATCGTGACTTCAGCGAGGTTTTTCCCAGACTGGGATGTTTTACCAATCTCTGGCAGAACAGAAAAGACCTCATTTAACTAAAGATCACTTTTCTTTCAGAGTCCATCCCATCCCATTAAAGCTTCCCCCTGAAAAACCCACAGCCTCCAGCCCTCATGGGCATCCCGGGGAGCGGCGATCTATTTTAAATCTACAAGAAGCAATTTCAGGTAAGGCATGAAATGCTGCTGTTGGAAGAGCAGGTGGAAAATACCCTTCCCAGCAGAAATGAAGCCCCCCCACCCCGGCCCCAGCATCCCCGCAGCACCATCTCCTGCCCACGGCTGGGGCTTCGGCAGCCCCCCCGGCTGGGTCCTCAATTTAGTGTGTCCCCGAAACAGCTATCGATGGCGATTTGTATGAAGTCGTACAGCTGGAAGCCACTCGTGTGAGAGGATTTGCTTTCGGATACGCGTGTGGAAAGATCTGCTTTAAGCACAAGACAATCGGAGTGTAATTGCAGGAGCGAATCCTGCCCAAATTGCTCCCGGAGCAGGTTCCAGATGTCAGAGGGACCCCAGAAGGGACAAGGGGGCAGGACGCAGCCCTGGTCACCGTCCTGCCCGGTGCTCGAGGGCTGCATTTTCCCTCTGGCTGCTGAGCAGGGAAATAATGATTTTTCTGAGCCGTCCCAGCTGCCAGCGCCGTGCAGAGGCCGCAGCCTTGACCTCGGTGCAGGTCACCCACCTCCTCCCTCTCCCCTGTCCTCTTCTCCAAGCCCCTGCGGTGGTGTCCCCATCTGCCCCAGCTCCAGGGCTGCAAACCAGCCACTGGCAGTCGCTCAGGACAGACTTGTCCCAGAGAACAGTGGAGAAGGATGGAGGGAGCGTGAGGATATGGGGAGGATCAGGAAGAAGGATGGAGGGAGCACAGGGAAGACAAGGAAGAAGGATGGAGGGAGCATCGGGAAGGAAGATGCATGGAGGGAGCATGAGGACACAGGGGAGGATCAGGGAGAAGGATGGAGGGAGTATGAGGAAGACAAGCAAGAAGGATGGGGGGAGCATGGGGACAGAGAGGATCAGGGAGAAGGATGGGGGGAGTGTGGGAATAGGATGAAGAAGGATGGAGGGGACATGAGGACACAGGGTGGATCAGGGAGATCTTACAGCGCCAGCAAGTTATTTCAACTGAGCCAAATGGCCCGTGGAGAAGCACCGTGTGACAGGGACAGCAGCAATTTGTGTGTCCCAAGGGGGGCAGGGAGCAGAAATAATGCTAACGCCGCGGCAGAGAGAGCCTTCTCTAGGGCTCCCCCAGGGTTTCCAGGGGAAGGCGCTGTCGGGGTTTTACGGAGCGTTTCACATGAAGTGCCAACCTCCGTGGCAGCTGGTGAGGGCAGCAGCCCCAAGGCCCCTCCGGCGCTGGGGCCACCTCTCCCGGGGCAGCGTCGGCTGCTACCAGGGCTCACCACAGAGGAGCAACGGATTGGGGTGAACACTGGTGGTTTATGGTTGATCCATCCATCATGGAGGTGGGTGCAGGAGGGAGGTGTCTGGCCCAGGATGCAGGAGTAGGTGCAGGAGAGGTAGCATCCATCGAGGGGAAGATGGTGAGTTATGGTGCACACCAAATACGCCATACCAAAACTCCGGCTGCACTCACACAAACTGATGCTCCAGGGAAGTGCTGAAGACCAGGCTGGACAGGGCTTTGAGCAACCTGGGCTAGTGGGAGGTGTCCCTGCCCACAGGGCGGTGAAACTGGGTGATCTTTAAGGTCCCTTTAACCCAAACCATTCTATGGCTAGCAAGAATCCCACAAATCACTCACGCCTTGCCTAAGCTGCCACTGACCTCAGTTAACCCGACCCACAGGAGGTTGGTGACGAAGAGACAGTGAAACACTTGTGGATCTTTATTTCTTATGGCATGAAGAACTTCCCTTCCCTTGGGCTTGGCTATGGGAAGGTCCCCTGTGCTCTACCTTTACAACAGGTCACACAGAGGAACGAGGATGACTGTAATCCCACAGCTGATGAGAAAACAGGGAAGACCACTAGTTAAACACCCATCTGGTGACCTAGGAGATGCCCTGGGACAACCACCTGGGCTGATAGATGTGACCCAGGTCTTCTGAGTCTTGGTGGCTGGAGAGGTCTCCACTAAACATCTATGCTCAGGTCAATGCATCTCATCTCTGATATTTTTCTTCAAACTACATTCGTTCTGAAGAATAAGCCTGGAACAAAACAGTTTTTAACTTAAACATGGTCCAACCCATAGAATTTCTGAGAAGTCACCTTCTCCACAGCATCCCTCCCATGGGAAGCTGGAGTCAGAGAATAGGTCTCACTAATAAATGTATTTTTTCCCTGTTAACAGCTTCAAATTTTTCA
Source organism: Arenaria interpres (assembly GCA_013399435.1). Classification (NCBI taxonomy): domain Eukaryota; kingdom Metazoa; phylum Chordata; class Aves; order Charadriiformes; family Scolopacidae; genus Arenaria; species Arenaria interpres. The sequence continues at coordinate 171,410 of VXAK01005818.1, read as the reverse complement.
GCACGGAGCATCTGGGCTTTCCAGTGCCACTAACCCTCACCCCAAAGCCCAGATGGGAGTTAAATGGTGTCAGATCTGACAAAGAGAACGGAGCAGTGACTGAGTAAAGGATGGGGTTGCCCCTGGTGAGGCCGCGGTGGGAACAGGGCAAACCCCTCTCCCCAAATGGAAAGGAGAGCATCCCTTCTCTAGCCTATTTCTTAAGGAAATCAAATCCCTAAGATGAACCTCCCATGAGGATTTAGGAGGTATTTTTTGAAAATATGGTCAGGAAAGGAAGAAAAAGTCATTTTAGAGACCTTGCTTGAAGACAGGTGCCCACCACTGACCCCAGTACACAAAGAACCTCACTCAGAGCTCTCAATGCCCCAATGAATCCATGTCTTTCCTCCAACATTCACAGCAAAGGGCATTACCAAGAATAAGGTCAGTTTTCTTGTGGAAGAAGGCAACAAGCAAGTGCCCTCCCAGCTCAGGCTGGTCACTGCCAGCTCCCACAGAGGGGGCTGTAAAGGATGAAACACATGGACATGCCTTAGCCAGGAAGCAGCACCAGCAGCCCAGAAGATCAGATCTCACCATGACCACCCAAACCTGGCTCACCCCAATGGCAGCTTTCATGACAGGCCATGACAGATGGTCATGTCACCAGCCTGGGTAGGACACCAGGGCTCAGCCTCTGGCCAGACACTGTGTGACAGCATGGACACCTTGGGTTGAGAGTCCCACAGCTGGACTTTGGTGACGCAATGGACACACAGCAGAACATTATCGTGTCAGGTTTCTATGGCAGGAAGATGGACAGATGGCTTGAAAATATCCCGTCCCTCCTCAGGGCTGTCCCTCCACCTGTGCCGTACTTGGCACTGCCCGAGGAAGCATAGTGACTTCTTCTCCCCACCTCCAACCTCCACTCAGAACTTTGGGGAGAGGAGCCAGGTGACTGACCTGTTGGAGCAGCTCCCGTCAGCCAACCCCTCTCCACCATCCATGGACACACGGGTGCTCTCCCTTCCACACCATGTGCTATCAAGAAAAAAGGAAGATAATTCTGCTTTGCTTGTGCTTTTGGTCTCCTTAAAATCCCTTTAGCATCTCCTTTCACAGAGTCTCATACAGCAATGACAACAAAGGCGCTCTAGGGAATGACTTTATTTTCTTTCTTCTTTAGAAACACTTTTTACACTTTCAGAAATGAGGTTATTTTTTAAAAAATAATCACAATCTCAGGAACAGTCCTATCCACAGTGCTGCCACGGGGCATCACAGGCCTCTGGACCTCACCATTAAGGTGGGAGGGTCGTGAAGGTCTCTGATCTGTGCTCTTGGAGTTCAGCGGTAGAACAAAAATACTCGGGGACGACTGTTTTTCTTCAGACCAGCAGCTGACACCTCTGGGTCTCAATTTCTTGACACGAGAAACCTCCACCAGATACAGTTTTCATTTCCATCCCATTCCCACCTCCACCCAAACCAGCAGCGACGCCGTCGACTCTCCTGCGTGGAGTGAAGGAAGCTGATGTCCAATGCTGCTGGCTCCCCACCGCACGTCCTCACCATCAGAAGGACATCGGACACCTGACACACACCGGACTTTGAAGAATTGTATGTGTTGCTTAGGGCTGCTGGGGAGTGGGATAAAACTGCTTGGAAAATATTCACTGCCAAACCCATGAAGTTGGAAAATACTTGGAGAGATATCAGAAGCTGCAGATGATATCAAGAGCAGTGCTGTTACTGGTACCATTCCCAAGCTTCGGCTTCTTGGGGTTGGGGTCTTCATAGGAATTGGCACCAGGGTTTAAAATACATAAATCCCTGTTACTGTCTGTACAATGATACTTCCAGCAGGGCTCAGGTTTAGATCCAGATCCTTTCATGGTCCTACCTGCACAGATCCACCAGCCTGTGGCACTGAAATCCCCCTGGTGCTTACCCTTGGGCTCTCCTGGCCGCAGGGCACAGAAACCCAGTGTATGGTCCCCCTCCACATCCAACCGCAAACACTCTCTGCTGCTGAGACGCAGCCGCTGCCTCCCTCATCCTGCTGCAGGTTCGGATAAATCGCTGGCACACACCGTTTGTGATTTATCTTCAGATAGAGAGCATTATAAATATTTTCATCCAAGAAGCTCTAAAAACAGGAGGGAAGGGTTAAATAAAGGCTTTACCCTCCTTCTCAATACCAAACCTCAGAAAAATCTAGGTGAATAGATTCAAAAATTGGTGGTAGCCTAGAAATGGAGACCAAAACTCAGCAGCCCAGAGTTCAGTGAGCCCCAACCTGACCTCAGCACCCGGAGATGTCTCTCGCTTTGTTCTTCCGCTGGTATCTCACGTCCAAGGGATCAAATCCCCTTTCTCTGGACCCAAACAGCGCCCAGCGAGGAGTTTTGGCCATGTAATCGGCCGCTGTGAAAGTCTTGCACCCGCTGCTCCTCTCCTGCTCGCGCACCAGCTCCTGGAAGCGGCCGTAGTCGATCCAGGTCCACCACTCACCGTCTACCTTGAACTGGAAGGAGAAGAAAGGTGTTATCAAAGCAGAGCACAGTGAGGAGCACCAAATACCATATTTATGCTACAACACGCTGGGTGCTACTAAATTGGTTACCCAGCTGCAGTATTTTTTAATTTTCTAGCCTCATTAAGGTCCTGGGTTAAGCCATCCAGAAACTAAGGTGGGATCGCTGCTTTAACAGGAAAAAAATAATAATCAGGTGGACAAATACCCAGAACTTACTGTTTCTGAGACACGTTTCGTCCCAAAGTTTGGCAACGCACACAGGTACAGGATGGCAATTTTTCTCACAGTGTTAATCACTTGGCGCTGTTTGCCAGCAGGTTGTCGCCACCAGGGCTTGACTGCTGGGGCATCTGGTGGACCCTCCAAAGTACCAGATCCTACCACCAGTTCAGCCCCACTTTTCCAGGAGGGATGCATCCGTGCTGCATCCCAAAGCCTTCCCAGGTGTCACTTATACCTGAAAGACCTTGGCTTGAGGAACTGGAAGAGCCCTGGAGGAAACGTGTACGTTTGAGAGTGATATCCAGGTACCCCTTGACGAAGGGACCTTTCCAAGGACAACCAAAGCCCCCTTTTGGAGCGTGTGACACGGGCTCAGGGCAGCCCCAGCAGAATGGTTCAGGAACAACCCGAGAGCCATACGCTGTGGTGACTGGGGTGGACTTGGGTGATTCTTGAAAGGGGCAAGAGGGTTGTGTTTGGGAACGGGGGAAAATAAAAAGGTTTAATGATGCGAATCCTCTTTCCGTGTGAGAATTTTAAGAATTGCTTATTTTGACAAGCTGAAGCTGCATTTGTCTAGCAGACCTGCTCTGCTCATTTAGCAACAGCCTCGACTGAATCCTCAATTAGGATTTATCTGAGCTAAGAGCTTATTATGCACTTCATCCAAAAAAAAAGAAAGAAAAAAAGGAAAGAAAAAAAGAAAAGAGGGAAACCAGACTCACTCCCTGGGTTGGTTTTTTTTTTTTTTTTTTCAGAAACCCGATGGCTGTGCATTTCAAATGGCACTTGACTTTCGGCCCAAGAGCTAAAAGCTTTTTTGGTCGGCAAAACTGCTGACACCTGCAAAATTTTGCAATCAAACTCTGCTAGTGCTAATCTATTTGCTGCCTGCGTAATTACAGCAGATTCTTGCCCGAGTCATCCTCTGCACGGAGCGGGGACGGGAGACTGCAGAGTCACAACAGCGGGGCACGAGGCGCTCCATAAATAAACTCGCCCAAGGCTCGTTCTTCATACACTATCATGGAGGCCACAATTCACCCAGGAGACGTGTCCTCTCCTGGGCGTGTGAAGTATCACAACTAAAGTGATAGCAGAGGAGGCCACGAGCTGCCTGTAAAGCAGCAGGTCCCAAACAGGATCCAGGAGACACCTGAACTTCCCTTTCAACGCGTGTGGAGGTTCCGGGTGACAAGTTCATGCCGTGCCTAAGAGTCCCCGCCCCTTCAAATTTGATCCACTAACACTCATTGCCAAATTTTCACACAAATTAAGGGAAAAAAACCAACCCCAAACCCACAGGATCCAGCAAAGCCTTTAATGGAGAGCTGTTTAGCACACGACGAGCTGTCAGGCTCATTCCCACGATGGGGATGGAGCGCTCCTAACATGGCAAAAGGGTCCCCAGACAGACTTGAGGCCAATTAAGAGAAACCGAGCACATGAAGAACCCAAAGCTGCCAAGACTTGAACCCAGCTGAATAGGTAATTTGGTAAAACCTGTTTTCCCTGAAAACCAATGGGATGCTCTTATCTCAGAAGGAAAGGGAGAGCCTGCAATGAGCTGGTAACCCTGGGGTCAAGGGTGGCTCAGCAGGAGTACCAAAGCCACAGGAGATACTGGGGACCAGCTGAGATGACGGTACAGACCACCACCACCACTCCAACCCAAACACCAACCCAGGGATCTGCCTCTCCAGAATCTTAAAGCTAGAAATGGCACGAAAACAGCATATATTACCCACCGGAGACATTGAGAACTATTTCTAGAAGAAGCCTTTTCTCTGCCAGGCCAGTCACTGGTAATGCAGCTGCCCTCACAACTGGTTTAACTGGCAACGCATGGGTAAAAAAACAGAATCCTAGAATGGGCTGGCATCAGTGCTGGTGCTGTCATTGTCCACAGCAGCTTCAGCACCAGTATGACACTGTCACCGCCCAGCCAAGTGCAGAGGTGACCTCTCATACAGGACATGAGTTTCTGGGACACAATTAGATGGTTTCTGTCTTTTTAGAGGCAGACTATTTTTTCCCCCGTATCATGGCTGTATCTCACATCAGCTATTCTTCCATGGAGTTAACAGCCTTCGGTGAGGGCAGCAGCAGAAGGGAATGCAACCAAAGATCTCCCAACACCGGTCCCAAGAAGTCCCCATCATCCAGAGCTCGGGAGCGAAGCTTTCAGAGGTCATCAGAGGAAGGGCACAGTGGAGTGAGGGAGGACTCAGCTGGCCCGTAGGCAACGTGGCCAGACCCACTGGGTGCCGCACTGTGCTCCTGAGCAAGGTGGGATGCCGAGAGGTGGCTTAGAGAGTGGCAGGAAGGGACCTCTGTGCTCTCCTCATGGCTTGCTCCCCTGACCGTACAGCCCTACCCATGCTTTCCTGGGGACAAGCCCACTCCCTTGCTGAAGCTGCGGTTTAATCACATCAAGCTGATGGCTGGAGCTCCACCAGCTGCGTGATGGAGCATGATGGATCTGCAAGAGCCCCAGCAGATCTCAGGGGGGCTGGACCTTCCCTTGGTAGCTGAGGTGGCAGCTGGGAGCAGCTGAGCCAACCCTCCAGGCTCCCCCAAACCACTCGTGCTGCTCTGTGTCCCGAGCTTTGGCTGGGTTGAAGTGAGATTTTAAAGCTATTTAATTTTGACTCCACCTGAGCGTGCAGCTCCTGCCACAACGGAGCTTTGAGGGCCGGGAGGCATCTGCTGCAGACGGAGGTGACGCTGCCATTCCCAGCAGAACAACCCAACGACGGCTGTCTGGGATTCATTACAAAAGCAGATTAAATAATATTAAATATTTTTAGTGCTGCAATAGCACAGCCATAAAACATGGAGAAATGGGAGCAATCCTTTAAGTGTGTCATGGAAAGCAATTACTTCTGCTGAGGAATAAAAACGAGACAAACATGGGGTGGGGGAGAACAGCCCCAATTGCCCACAAGATTTACAGATTGGATTTTAACACTTTTGTGATTATTCCATAGATAACAAAAGATTTAAGACTCAAAATAGTTTCACAACATCCATATAACAGGCGAGCCAATGCTAAACATCGGTGTTATTTCAGACTAATGCGGTCAGGTTTTTTACTGAATTTTTTCACTACCTGGTTAAGTCTTTTAAGGTGATAAATACATCGACAAAAGACAAACAGCTGAAACCCTTCCCTTGCTTTTTTTTAAGCTAGCATCATAAAAAAAAGTAATAAAGCTCCTTCAGCTGGCTCTGAAGCCAGGCTGTGCTGTCTGACAAGGCAAAATCCTCCTCCCCAAGGGCTTTGCTCAAGCAGGAGACGACCCGGGAACCAGTGACCACCTTCTCCTCAGAGCTCCTGCTCCCAGGGTCCCTGGGCAATGGTCCCCCTGGTCCCACCACCCCTCAGTCCCCATAGACATGGTACGGGTGCAGGCAATGCAAAACTCCCCTGATTTCTGCAGATCTGCCCCAAGCAGACATTAATGCTGGGGAAACAAGAGGCAAAGGAAAGGACGAGGTGGAGCTCACAATGGCCTTCAAGCCTGGAAAAGCAGATTTAGGCGTGATGCTGGGCTATCCCATCACTGAGGACATTTGCCAAGGGGTTCCAGTCCTCTGCCAGGAGTGGCCCAGCTGGACTGGCCGGGGGAGCCCCAGGGCAATGGTCTATGAGGACTGAGCTGCTGCCCAGGGTTGGGTTGTCCATGGACACAGTCAGTCCCTCTCCCTATGAGAAAACTAGTATATATACAGCAAAGACAATCAGGAACCAGGATTACAATGACGGGAGCATCAACGGAGCATGGCTAACACCTCCCTTTGCACTTATAACTCACAAGAGTGGATACAAACAGGAAATTTCTTTAAATTATCTTTTGCAGCAAGTTTACAGCTGCTCCGATGGCAGAGAGAGAAGCTTCTCACTACAGAAACCCATCAACATTCATGAAGGAGAAGAGCCACAACACTACATATTTCTTTTCTTATCAACGTATTTGCATAAGCAATTTTTTGGGGGGTAAAACCGTATGCATATATTGAGGACAATATAGTACTACAATTTACTACATTCCTCCAGACACGCATAATTGCCGAGAAATAAACACAGGGTTTCTCTGAAGGGATAAAATACAGAAGAGAGGCAGAGATGGTGACACATGAAACGCTAACACTGAAAAATGGAAGTCAGCCAAAAATCAATTAGTTTGTCCTAACACGGATAATGTTATATTTTCTTCGCAGAAAAACACACTGAAACGAGGAGGCTCCTCTTCACCCATTCACTCTGCTTTCTCTAAAAAAATACATAAAATTAACGTATTTTCAGGAAAGGACTAAATAGTGTGGGCAGCGTTAAGAGAATGAAGCAGAGCAGTGCGGCAAAGGCTGCTGCGGCTCCTTGCGGAGCAAACCCTGGGCTGCAAGGACAGAATCCGTCCCCAATGGGGACAGGACCCACGGGGAAACCCCTCTCCAAGGGGCTGTGCCGCCCCACGCCATCCCCATGGAGCCGGGAGAAGACCCGGAGAAGAAAGCAGGGCTTTGGGTCCTGCAACAGCTTCTTTTCTAATACTTGAGATGAAGATTTAGTACCCCAAGAAATGGATTCTTCCCTCGGCAGATGCACGGGGTCTAATGGTTAAATACAGAAGTTTTATACATCTTTTTAAAGACCACACACAAAAATAAATTGCTCAGTAGTAACTGGGAAAACAGCACGTGCTTCAGTGGTGGGGAGGCACAGAAACTGGTGTAGCACCGTACAGGAGGGCAGGGAGAGGCCACTGCTCCTCTGACAGCTCTTCTGGTTAGGATTTCCAGCATTTTAAAACCTGGTTTTGCCAAATGTTTCAGTCGACACTTATGTTGGTTTGCACATAGCATGTGACATTAAAGGAACATTTCAAAAAAGCAAAGTCTCAGCAGCTCGGCTTTTACAAGGCCAGCAGGTCCGGTGCTTCCCAGTCCACACTTTTATGTCCCATCCCGAAAAACAAATTAAACCGAACTGCCAGCTCTGCTCTTTGACAATCAGAAATTATAAAATCTTCTCCCTGCCTGAGAGTTAAAATCCCAGCAAGAACACAAGCTGGGCTCATACCGGGGCTCCGTGCTGTCGGGTGCCCCGATCCCCGGCTCCAGCACCGTCTACATGGCCCCGGTCCCGGTTGCCACCCCCAAACTGACCCCAAACCATCCTCAAACTAACCCCACACCTCCCCTAAAACTCCCCCCAAACCAACCCCCAAACCGACCCCAATCCCAAAACCACCCCTCCATGCTGCTGCCTGTGCCTTCGGTGCCCAGGGCTGCGAGATGCACTTGGTGTTACAGGCAGGGGTTTGCTTTCCAAAAAATGTAAAAAATAAAAATAACAAAATCATTTCATGTATAAAGATTTCTTCTTTTTTTTTTTAAGGGAAGTAATGCATTCAGAGCCTGTAAATGTTCCAGTCCCTGCACCACCTGAGCATTTAAACACACAGAAGGATTTAAAAAAACCCACTACTACACTCCATTTATATTCTTTCCTGAGAAAACTTATTTTTGAATTATCTTTGGAGAAGCCGGCAGGATATCCTCCGTACTTTCTTCAGTGGCTTTCCTTGAGATACTTTCTTTTGCTATTAAGGAAAAGCATTGTTCTGGGGAGGTGGAGTGTGGCTTTGTGCACAGGTCTTAAGCAGATGTATTTATTTTTAAGTCCAAGCTTACATATCTATGGTCCTGAGACTCACAAACTTGCTTTCAAGCACCCGCGCAGCCTCCTGCTCGGGTCGAGTGAGCTCACGGCCCGTGGGCTCACTGAAGACCACTCGTCCCACACAAGCAGACTACAGGGCTTAAATTAAGAATATTTCGAGAAAAAAAAGGTCGAAAGCAGAAATACTCTTCTCCCGGCAGCAGCTGGAACAATTCAGCAGCATCAAAACACTGCAAGTTTCCTCAATCTGCAGTGCTTAATCTCAGAATGCAAAAATAAATCCTTCCTAGCTGCTTTTTACCCTGGCCACGCCGCTGGGCAGGGGTTAAACACCCACCATCCCTTTTATTTCCTCTTACATTTTCCTTGTCACCGAGAGGTCACAACAACCCCAGGCAACGCTACAGGCTTGGGGCAGAGTGGCTGGAAAGCTGCCTGGCAGAAAAGAACTTGGGGGTGTTGGTGGACAGCCGGCTGAACATGAGCCAGCAGTGTGCCCAGGTGGCCAAGAAGGCCAACAGCATCCTGGCCCGTATCAGGACCAGCGTGGCCAGCAGGAGCAGGGCAGTGATGGTGCCTCTGTACTGGTGAGGCCTCACCTTGAGTGCTGTGTTCAGTTCTGGGCCCCTCACTACAGGAGGGACATTGAGGTGCTGGAGCGTGTCCAGAGGAGAGCCACCAAGCTGGTGAGGGGTCTGGAGAACAAGTCCTACAAGGAGAGGCTGAGGGAACTGGGCACGTCTAGTTTGGAGAAGAGGAGGCTGAGGGGAGACCTCATTGCCCTCTACAGCTCCCTGAAAGGAGGGTGTAGAGAGGTGGGTGTTGGCCTCTTCTCCCAAGGGAATAATGACAGGACCAGGGGAAATGGTCTGAAGTTGCAGCAGGGGAGGTTTAGATTAGATATTGGGAAGAATGACTTTACTGAGAGAGTGGTCAGGCCCTGGAACAGCCTGCCCAGGGAGGTGGTGGAGTCACCATCCCTGGAAGTATTTAAGAAACTTGCAGACATGGCCCTTCAGGGCATGCTCTAGTGCCCGAGAGTGTTGGTTTGTGTCTGTCAGTGGGTGGGTGTGTGTTTTTGGGTTTGTTTTTTCTTTTTGGTGGTTGGACTCAATGATCTCAAAGGTCCCTTCCATCCAACCATGAATATTCTGTGATTCTGTAACTGGAGGACACTTAAGAGACCCTGGGGGCTGTGGCAGTGCATCAGTCCTGAAGGAAAAGCCCAAAACTTCATTCTGAACCACATGCACAGAGTCGGTGGGTAACACACACATCTGGATTTTCTATACTGGACAGACAGGAGTCTCCTGACCTGTCTGGACGGTGCAGCCGGGATCCTGCAGGCAGCAGGAATTTAAATACCACAGCAGCTGAGCCCTGCAAGAAGGTAAGTTCATCTCACTCTGACTTGTGCATTTTTACCTTTACCATCCCCCTTCTGAAAAATAGAATCACATCTTCCCACTCCGCTTCACTTCCTGAGGTCACTTGGCTTGGAAACCCTGGTACACGGAACTGGGGATGGCCGAGTAGAGGGTATTTCATGGCAAATGTGTCACCTGGGAATTAGTCACCACCCCAGATTTGCCACGCAGCAGCCTTCGGCTACTGGTTTTCTACCACTGATCTCCACCATCAGCCACTTCTCTGGGCCCAGCATCAAAAAAGCAGCTGGAAAAATGATGTTGGTAGCTCCAATCTGGAGCTCCATAATTCAAAAGCCAGCCCATCAGTGCAATAAACAAAACGGCTTTTACGCTTTCACACAGATTATTAAAACAGACCATATATAATGGGAGTGCAAAGCACTTACATTACGCAACTGCTATGACTATTTTCGCCACCTGCCAGTATGAAGCTCTCCAAGTCAAACAAATAATTCATTGAGTTATTACACAGAGTTTCTCATCTAATTAAGGCTGACAATTATTTAAGGCTCCCTTTGTTCAACAGTGGAAGTGACTGAACTGGAGTCACTCAGGAAAAGAAGAAGAAATATTGTAGATTAATTTATCTTAACAGGATCATACTGCTTGTTAAAAAATTTAAAAACTTTTCTTTTTAATTACCAGTTGTAACCTTAGGGTTTAGGGGGAAGAAATGAAGATTAAGCTGGTTATTAATTACAAATGTGTGCAATACAAGGCAATAATCAGTGAAACAGGGCACCAGGCACGCAGAGGTGAGAGTCTCACCACAGCCCATGTCCATGGGGCTAAAAAAACCTGTAGAGGGACACCCAGCCCTGGGAATAACTGAGCATTAAACCCCTCAGTTTATCTCTGAACAGTGAAAGGCACCAAAGGCTTCTATCCATTTTAGACGGAAACAAAAAGTAGCCTCGGAGTTATACATTCAGTGACTTAAGGAAGTGCTCATTAGCAATCAGAGGCGGTAAAGCAGCGACACACCTTCCAAAGCAGCAACTAGAATGCCTGGAAATGGGATCTGCTCTTGTGTTTTCCAATATGAAATATATGAAATAAAAAGGCGACACTGAACCAAGGCTGCCCCGACCTGTGCGCGGCCCATGGGACTGCTCCTCCCCAACTCCTTACCTCCTGCTCGTTACACCTCATCTGAATTTCACTGAAAAAAAAATTCAGTGAAATTCAGTGAAATCGTGCCTGAGTTATTCCAAAGAAAAGACTCATTATTGCTGATTTTTTATTTTTCTTTAATCCTTACCCACTGCGGAGCAGAACATCTCACCTGCCAATTAAACCACGGCTACATCCAGGCAGTTTTAATTCTGACGGATGAAAAATGGATTACTTTAGCCCAACTGTGATCTTCTTTTAATAACTAACAGATCGAGCGCAGCAGAGCCACCTTCCTATCTGGAAGGAGACAACAGGAAAAAAAATCAGAGCCTTTCAGGAAACATAAAATTTCATCCTCTCGCCTGCACCGAGGCTGTTCGTGGGCTACTGAGACACCTCGTCCCCAGCTGGGAGTGACCCCAGCCCCTGCGTCTGCTGCAGATAAGGGGACGGTGCAGCTTTTTGGCGACCTCCTGACACGAAGCAGCAGCCCAAGTGTGTTTCCCCCTTACACCGTAGTGCTCTCACAGGCCGGGGGTAACTGCGACGGGTGAGCAAGCAGAGAGTGGTCCAAATTCTGGATATGGGATGCTGGGTGTCAAGGACAGCGGACGCTCTCCAAGGGATCCGCGAGGCAGGAAGGAAATAAAATGTGATGGACTATTTTTCTCTAATACAACCCTTGTTCGTCGATCTGCAGCTGGTAGTTAAGTGCTTCCTTTTCCTCCCTAAATATAGATGAAATGCTCAGCATGGAACAACTTCAACGCCTTTCACCCAACCTCTCGAGCCTTCTGCAAGCGCAGCCGGGGCCCACGTGAAGCCTTCGCGTCCCCCACCGCACAGACTTGGGCAGCGCTGGAAAACCCAGCGGGAAGGAAAAGGCCAATTCCCTCTTCGCTGGGAAGATTTGTTGGTTGATGGGGAACAATGAGCGCTGTTGACCAGGGCTACTATCTCCCCCCGACTCATTTCAGTTCAAACTACCCATGAGACACACCTTGGTGGTACCCTGCATAGCCAAAATGCAGTGCTGAGGGCATGGGAAATGGAATGATTACAGGGACCTTCCTAAAAACAGTCACTTTGGGTCATTTTGTAGATGTCAGGTTCACTCTGTGATGCCAGAGAACACAAGGCTAACCCAGACCACAGCCACCAGGGAAATAATGCAGCTGGTGAGACCAGGGAGGTCCAGGGCACAGGGCTGCAGCCACACTAGGAGGGAACATCGGGATCCAGGGTTCGGACTCGGATCTGCTTGTGGAAACCAGGTGCATCCATTTATTAAGGCAAAAAGGATGACGACATCTACTTTTCTCAGCTCACCAGCCATTCATTTCACCCTGTTAACTGAGACATCCAAAGAGAGCAAAAAGGGACGGGATTTGACTACTCCCTGTGCTACACATGGCTAAAGGACACGGAACCCAACCCCGGCACCCCAGGGGAGAGGCAGGGGTGCTCACTCGAGGACCAGCATATGGTACGAAGATCACTAATGGGAAACTCACGACTGTAGAGCAAGAGGGAGAACATGGCTGGAAAACAACCACTTGGGAAAGCAAGGTAGATGTTTAAATGAAAGTAACAGGAGATAACTGGCAGGCAAACGTTTCGACACAACTTTACATGCGTAAAGCGAATTCAACAAAGCGGGGCAGAGGCTTTTACTCTAGAAATTACCAAGATGTGAACTTTCATTCAAAAAACTCTTTGCAGCGAGGCATCTGCAGCACGTTCCCCTGCTTAGGCCCTGGTTACGGCCATCTCGAGGATACATTTATTGTTACAGCCCAGGAAAAGCAGCCGCTAAGGTTTCTCTCTGGAAAAGTTACTTGAATTAACTGTTAAATTATAGAGTTGCTGCTGTCTCAGTATCTCAGCCAATTAGTTCAAAAGCACTGTAATAAATTAGACTTTTTTTTGTACCGTGATGTTTATAAGTCTTGCTACAAAGCGAATATAATTACTCAAGAATTTTGTACTATTGCTAAAGAAAAGAATCAGAGAGGATGGCGCCAGAACACACCAGACACCTCGTAAGGAGAGATGGAAACCAGCACATGGGGGGACAGGAAAGCGGGGAGGAGGATGCAGAAGAGACAGGGACAAAGAGCTCTCCCACCTGTGGGAGCTCAAGGGAAACACCAGTAAACTTGCTGTGGAAATACCAGTAACCGAGAGTTTTTCAGGTCACAGTGAACGTGGAGCAGGAGTTCCCTGCGTCATTTTTTAGCGCTCTGTGAAGGGTAACTGGAAAACAAACATTTTGCTGTAAAGCTTAAGCTCATGAGACTTTTTAAGCTGCCGGATGCAAAGCTCTCCAAGGTGAAGCACATCTCACTGCCCGAGACTCATCGAGTCCCGACGGCGCTCGCAGCACCTCACCTGTACCGGCCGACAGACACCGAGATACCTGGAACACTCTGATGGTCAGTAGGAGAGAAAAAAACAAGGGGTGTGTGTGGGAAGAGACTCGGAAGCCTGACGGGAGATTAAGACACAGAAGTACCCCCGAAACATGACAGTTCCTACCTCTGTACCACCTCTTGATTCCCCAAGAAAAGAAAAACACCACCAGACATATAAACTGCAGTTTCCTCACCTACAATCCCTTTTCCTACCTAAATCCCTGGCCTTAGGAGACTTCAGAGCCTAAATCCTAGACTATAATTCATCAAGTAAGCAGGTGCCAACCAATGGTTCTCCATAAATCCAGGAGCAGAGGCTACAACCAAGACGCGTTATTTCTCTGACATTTCCAGACTCTTTCATACAGGCCTGCATTTCAATATTTAAATTATTAATTTTAAGAACTTTTTGGACACTTTAAAACTCAGCCCTAGCAGAACAATATGAAATAAAACACTTTTCCTAATGATTTTTACTACTGTCTTTCTGCAACTCCTTAACTTTTTAAAGATACCTTTGATTTTGCAATTACTCGCTACAGTTTGATTGTTCCCAGAGCGCGGGTTTTCTGCGAATAACATATACTGACAAATTTTATTCTCCACTGGAGCCTGAAATTTGGAATTAAATGTAATAGAAATAAATTTATTTTTTATTAGTTGTTTTAGTACCGAGTATAGATTGTTTCCAAAAGACACCCCCTCCTAATGGCTTTGGAAAGCAGAGCAGCTGTTGAATTCCTCCTGGGCCGGTATCAATCTATTCTCGTTACTAACGGTGTTGCTAAAATTAAGCATCAATAAGTTAGGTGACAATCTGTTTCTTTTCCTTCCCGGGGCCCCTTCACCTTAGAATGGAAAAGAATATTTTGCATTCAAGGATTTGCTCAGCCTGAGTTGCCAGTGGCAACAACCGAGATTGAGAGTGTAAATAAAGGAACTTTAAGGTGAGTTAAAGTGGAACTAGTGCCAGGGATCCCGCTTCCATCTGCTCCTTCGCAGCTGCTCCCCGAAAGCTGCAAATGGCAGAAGGAAGCAACAGTTTTGTAACTGGGCAGAAGTTTTCAACAACAAGATTCGAATCAAACATGGATCTAAAGCATTTCTGATCTTTTGCAAACAGTGATTTTAACCCGTTACTCCCTGGGCGGACCCTGAGGGACCCCGCAGAGAAAGCCCCAGCTCCCCTTTAAATGAGGGACGTGAGAGCGCTCGTGTCTTCAGCAAACAAAAGCCACGAATATGCAAAGAGCAAAATCATCACAATTAGCATAATAAGTAGCTGCTCCATCAGTTGCCTAGCCAGCATGTTATTATACATTTTTATTATCTTTCTATTAAACTTTTGTGGAGCTCAGAAAGTGAAATTGTACTTGATATTTTTCATATCCCGCTTCCTTTAAAATTAATGATTTCTTTTTGGCGTTTCAATTGTGTTTCCAATTGTGTTGATGGTATTTATGAAGGAATCCAAGTTTCAAACACAGCATTTCACACGCACAGAGGCTGCCGAGAGACGCCTGGCCTGGGGAGAGCTCCAGCAGTGTAAGGGATGTCGGGCTGGTGTCAGAAGCAGCAGCAGCACCACCTCTGCTCCATCGTTAGGGTGGAGAATGCGTGAAATTGTGCTTGACTTGTCCAGGGCAAAGGCAGTTCCAGTTCAAAAGGGAAGCATGCTCTATTAACATCCACCTATCAATGTATTTTGCCAAAAATTATTTCTCCAAAGGAAGAATAATACATTATTTCAACTCTGGTTGAAAGGAAGGAGGTCTACAGTTTTGATACGTATCGTAAAGATCCAGGAGAGGACCACCACAGCCCCAGCCCATTCTGGTGTAACTTCCTTCCTGAGCTGTATATGACGCTGAAAACCAGCGTGAAAAAACAGAAACAAGACAAAATCTGCTGACCCACCTCACCAGGATTTGTTCCTCTTTCTCAAAACGCAAAGCACAGGAGATATTCATAGAATCATCATAGAATCACAGAATGGTTAGAGTTGGAAGGAACCTTAAAGATCATCAAGTTCCAACCCCCCTGCCCTGGGCAGGGACACCTCCCACCAGACCAGGTTGCTCAAAGCCCCATCCAGCCTGGCCTTGAATACTTCCAGGGATGGAAGTGTTTCAGGGATATTGCACTGAGCTCGTCCTGGAGCCATTAAATGCTTCCTGTCTGGCCTGCCATGAGTTATCACGACCAGCTGCGACCTGCAGTGACCTCAGTAACAAATCCCAGCTCTCTACAATACACGCCACACATGTTTTTTCCCTCAAAAAGCACCCAGCTAACTCCAAAGAGACAACGTGTTGGGACAAGGCAGTTGTGCAACACTTCCAAGGAGAAGATACGGTGCCTGGTCTCACATCCCAGCAGAGTCTCACCTTCTTGTGAGCTAGCAGGAGGCAGTTCGAGTGCTCATGCTCACACGCGATTTCGTAGTCAGGGATGAGGTCTGCCAGCTCCTGGACAAAGCCCACCACCTCCTCATGCCAGGGGACGTTGGCCATGGTGAGGTTGCTGGCCGAGCTTTCGCCGCAGTATGTCACACCCTGAGAAGAAAGACAGAAACAGTCACCATCAGCTCAGCTCTTCCCAAAGTTCAGGGCAGCGCTGGCACATCAGCCACAGCACAACCCCAAATGGTTTGGTTTGCCCATCTTAGAATCACAGAACGGTTTTGGTTGGAAGGGACCTTAAAGACCATCCAGTGCCACCCCCTGCCCTGGGCAGGTGGGCAAGGACACATCCCACCAGACCAGGTTGCTCCAAGCCCCATCCAACCTGGCCTTGAACCCCTCCAGGGATGGGGCAGCCACAGCTTCTCTGGGCAACCTGGGCCAGGCTCTCACCACCCTCACAGCAAGGAAGTTCTTCCTGAGATCTCAGCTCAGTCTCCCCTCTTTCAGTGTAAACCCTTTCCCCCTCGTCCTATGGCTCCCCTCACGGATCAAGAATCCCTCCCCGCCTTTCCTGGAGCCTCTTTAGGGACTGGAAGGGGCTCTAAGGTCTCCCTGGAGCCTTCTCTTCTCCAGGCTTTTCTTCTCTTTACACTGTATCTCATGGAAAGGCAACAAATTTGGAGAAAGCATCGAAAATTGGCTCTCCCTCAGTGACACATCACCAAACCACTCTGTGCCCAGGCTTCCCCGGCAACAGAGCAGAGGTTAGTCTTTATCCTGGGAAAATGGTTTTAAAAGCATTCAAATGGAGGGTGCTCGTGCTCCTGAGCTATCAAGGGACGTTCGAGAAGGTCACTTTGTTTTGAAGCGTGATACACCTAGAAGAAAGTCTTGTGAACAACCAATACAACGTGTCAGTGTGACACTTCTAGAGATCACTGTCCTTCCAAGCTAAGGCTGTGATTTCTGCCTCTGTCCTCTTCTATCCATACAGATCTCATCCAGCCCCTTGTAAAACCATCCTTCATGTCCTCCTCCCTAACCGTGCCTGGGGAAGCTCCCCAAGCCGTACACTGCTGGCTCTCCTTGCTTCCAGCTGTTCAATTTAATTACTGGAGAATTAAACCCACCTATTTTAGCTGTAGATGATTGCTGTAACTGCCCCAGACCCAAGACCATTTTGGCACTCAAGGTCAAAAGACAGTCCCTGCACTCCAAAACCTGTTTTCTGTCTTTCCTGTGGTGCCCGTGGAATGAGACGCAGGTAATTGTAACCTGGGGTACCTAGAATACCAATAATATTGGAGATTTTAAGTAAAATGCTCAGTACTTGTCATATGATTGTTTGGATCTTGAGATCTCAAGGTTCTTCCTCGATTTCTGGTCATTTTATAGGAAAAAAGAGATGTGGCTCCCTAGAAGGTGTAGATGCAGATGCTGGCAAGGTTGTATCAACTTGAGCCTAGAGAAACAGCAGATTTCTTTTAAGCATCTTTCCTTCCAAAGAAAAGGGGGGGAAGAAAAAATATCTGTAAGTGTGTAAGTCATCTTTCTCTTCTGTTCATGCCCAAAGTGATGATTCTTTACACCCCGAAGAGCAAAAACACTACAAAGACACTGCAAACACAGGCAGTGTAAACACAGATTGTTTTTCAGGGCTGAGTACACGAGTGAGCACCCCAAAATATAAAGGCGTTTTTAAAAACTCCCTCCAGCTCATCTCACTCTTCCTATCTTCTGCTTAAATTAATTCAGTAAATACTGAGAACTGTTTGGAAAACAGTCCATCTCTGACTGTATCTCCCGCACGTGCTGAAGGAGGGTGAAAATCCAGCTGGTGCTGTAGAAACTCTTACAGTTTACTGATGAGTAGGGATTGACTCGATGACATTAAACAGCAGCTTGTGTTGTTTCGGTCAAAGGCCACCAGAACGACTGAGGAGTTTCTATAATTCTGCCACCGCATGAAGAGTCCGTGCTGCTTTGCGAAACACCAAGAGCCGAAGCGATCGCCCCACAGCGGACGTCCACAGGGAACATCAAGGGATTTAATTTATAAGATGGATTTGCCCTGATTGTGGCTCTCTAGCCAAAAGGCCAGCACCATCACTCACGCGCCCCAAGAGCCCCTATGGCTCCTCATCTCCCCTGACTTGGCACTAGTAAAGGTCACGCCGTGCTGGAACGGTGTATCTGCACCCAAAAAAAACCCCTAGTCCAAAGGGTGGGAAGTACCCAGCACAGGTACTGGTGTGACCAGGCCCGCAAGCATCCCCTGGGCAGAGCATGGAGAGACCTGTCCCACCACACGAGGGTCTGCAAAGCTCTGTGGGTCACTCGTGTGAACGTGCAGGAGCAGGAGGCTTTGGGGGAACAGCTTTTCTGGAAACACGCTCACAATCAGTTGCTAATTTAGAAGTGGCATCATTCAAAAGACACCTTCATCTCAGATTTAATTGCATTAAGTCAATAAGAACTGGGTTCTTGCTCCAGCTCCCTTCCCAACCACCCGATACAGCAAAGGCACCGAAGGAGAGAACGTCGGAGCAGGACCCTTCTTCCTGCTGTGCCCGACCCAAAGCCAGGGCACGAGCACTGCTGGTTTGGGTGATTTACATGGAACAGGAGCTGAGGTTCTCCAGGTCACTGCAAGAGCCACCCCTGCAGAGCCAGCTCCATGCCCCAAACCACCACCCATCAGTGACGGCAGCCCCTCAAGTTCTCCTACACCCCACTCCAACCAGCTTCAGCCTCATCCTTTTGAGACCAGCTGCTCTTAATCTGGGGATTTGATCACTTGACCCTCCTGACTTACTGATTTAGTCTTAGCCACGACCTTGATTTCACTATTGCCTTGCTCCATCTTTAATTACTTCAGTAAAATTCTCATAAATTAGCTCAGCAGCATGTGGCTTACTGAGATTTATTTTTGCTTATTTCTTTCTTTCCATATAAAATTCATTAAAGGCTCATCCAGCTGGTTTAATCTGTGGTATCACGCCACAGGTCACAAACCCGCCGGCACCCAAAAGGGCAAATTCACTCAAGGAACTTGGCTTTTCTTCTAGACAAAAGCCAACTCCTCTCTACCTCTCCAGGTGGTTCCATCACCTTTGCTCTTTGGCTGAGCTATTTTATTCCAGTCACAAAATCCCATCAAGCGCTGGCCTTTAAAACAGAGCACACGCAATTTTATGGCTGATTATGTTTTGCATTCTCATGTTTTTCTTCTGTGAAGAACATTTCTACTTCTTTTAAATGGCATTTGCATCCACGCTGTGTTTACCGCACCCGGTCCCAGCCTACGCTGCACCCCCAGGACCTAACTCAGCTCCATTAGAGCTGAACGTGTCACGTCCAGCAATAAACACAGAGAGGTCCTTTGCAAACACTTGGAATTAGAGCAAGGTGAACCACGCAGCGCTTAAATAGGGCTACAAAAGAAACAGGCTCGTGCTAATTAGAAACTGCACAAGTTTTGGAAGCAATTACTTTCTCGCTGGTAAATTTATGAGGGACCTCCTCGATCAATCTGCCTGAGCAAAGGCTATCGCAGCCACGCGCCGTAACTCCGAGCGACGTGGAAGCAGGTCGGCTGTGCACAACCGCAGACGAGTCGGGGGAGTGAGAAACAGGGAAGTGCATTAATTTTTCAGCCCGACTCTCAAAGGCTGAAAAAGATTTTAAACGTTCTTATATTAGAGCAGCCAACCACGCAAGTAATAGGATCTGTATCTCCCGAGCTCAGCTGTATAGATGCGGCTCCATATAGCAATATTTTCCCCACGTTCATTATCCAGATTATGATTTGAGCAGCATGAAAAATGTATGACTACAGAGGGGGAAAATTCTTAGGAAGCTACAACATGACTCATTCTTTTAATAAACTTCAAAGATATCATTTACAAGCAAAGAAAGCACAGAGGCAAATGGAATAACTAAGTGCTCGGATGGCTGATTAATTCACAAGCACAAATCAATGAAAATCAGCTTAGCAGCACACCGAATGAAAGCACATCAGCTTTCAACTTCCCCAACTTCTTAAAACTTGAGTTAATTAACAGCGCTGATACCACTTAAAAAATGCGAGCAGTTGATTAGGGCGGTCATGTTATATTTTTCCATAATACACGAAGACAGTTATTAAGACATCAAGTATCAAAAAAAGGAAACCATTCCATTGTGCACCCTAAGCTCTTACACCAACTTCCTGCAGCAGCACCAATGGTGCCGCCTCTTAATTAGTCTTTAATAAGGCTGCTTTGAGCATCCTAATCATGCCACGCAGCTTTGGCCCAATACCCTGAAATGCGGAAGACTTTTGAAAAGCATCGGGGCTGTTCTTGGTGATGGAGTGGGGTCCAGAGCCACTGTGTCGGGCGTGCTCTGCCGTGACGGAGCCGAGCCAGCACAACTGGATCTAAGCAACGCCTCGTGCCCAGACGATTCTCGCCGCAGCACGAAGCACAACCAGCTCATTTCTTCTGCCGTGACCTGGCTCCCGGCCGGAGATCTCGGCAGCCAGCAACCATTTTAATCCACGGGGCCAGTAAGGAAAGATAACCGGGGAAGGGAAATATGACAGCGCTTTGTTTCTCAACTCTGAGACTCCAGGCTTCCCAACCTAATTACTGAACAAGGGAACTCTCTTAACTTCTAGCCCGCAAATTATAAATTTGTTTAATTGAGGCTCGTGTGAATTAGCAGATGAACAAAGCGTGGGCCAAGCTGCTGAGTGACAGAGCCACTGTTCAAGAACTGGGACAGCCCTGGCCCGAGACAAATATAAAAAGCCTCAAACGACACGTTGACAGATCGCACTCCCTGCAATAAAACTGCTTATGATCTGAGCATCAGCACTGTCCAAATTCTGTCCACAAGCTCTCATGCACGTCTGCTTCTCACTGGAGTGGATTCAGGCTCGTTGGTTGTTTTTAATAATGGTTTTCAAGTTGATTTAACAAAGGACACGGGTTTATTTGTGACAGTGAAATCTGAAAAGCAGGACTGGAAATGGTTAGTTACGCAGCATCACCCCAGTCTTTAACCCCAGCTCTCAGACGCACCACACGGATGGCTACACACACATCGGTGCTACCGCAGCCTGTGAATCTCCAGCGTCTCCCTGGAAGTCAAAAGAACTCCTCCTGGAAAAGTGAAACTCTGAAATGCAGACACAGCTTGTCATTCCAGCTCTTCAACATGAGACATAAAGATACCGAGAGACAGAGGCACTGCTGTATCACTCAGCCCTGGATCCTTACACCCTGTTAGAGAAAGACTGCAAAGAGCGAGGTGGGAATCATAGAATGCTTTGGGTTGGAAGGGATNGAAGTTCTTCCTGAGATCTCAGCTCAGTCTCCCCTCTTTCAGTGTAAAACCTTTCCCCCTCGTCCCATGGCTCCCCTCACGGATCAAGAATCCCTCCCCAGCTTTCCTGGAGCCCCTTTAGGGACTGGAAGGGGCTCTAAGGTCCCCCTAGAGCCTTCTCTTCTCCAGGCTGAACCCCCCCAGCTCTCTCACAGTAGAGGGGCTCCAGCCCTCCCAGCATCTCTGTGGCCTCCTCTGGCCCTGCTCCAACAGGTCTATATCCTTCTGCTGTTGGTGGCCCCAGAGCTGGAGGCAGCACTGCAGGGATGTCTCCCCAGAGCGGAGCAAATGGATAGATTCCAACCCCTGCCCTGCTGGCCACGCTGCTGGGGATGCAGCCCAGGGTGTGGGGGGCTTGCTGGGCTGCCAGCGCATGTTGCTGGGTCATGTTGAGCTTCTCATCCACCGACACCCCCATCAGGTGCTACTCTCCAGCCCTCCTCCCGTGAGCGAGGACCCGGAGCCACAGACAGAAAGCTGTTATTGACAGCCCGTTAGTGGGGCACAGCGACACTGCCCCATCACACACAACCGGCCTCCACATCCTCCGTATTTTCTAGAGCTTCCCTTGGTGACATCTAACAGCCTGACAGGCCTAACGCAGTGTCCGTGCCCTGTGCTTCCCGCTTACTTTGGATACTAACTTTTATTGAAACACAAAAAATAGATGAGAACAGTCCACTTTAGCATGGATTTTGATTGGGCTCATGTTTGCACCCATGTGCTGGATTGCAATAATTCCTCCTCAATTTCTGAAACATATTTGTATCAAACCACGGGCCTGGACTAAACACTGACAGTTCCATGGAAGTGCCTGGTGGAGTCACTCAGAAATTCAAGATGGAATCATTCACCCCTGTTTGCAGTGAAACTTGTTATCGAGCCCTGCTGTGTACTCACAGCATGAAAATCCCGCTGATGTCAAACCCCACTCCTCAGACAGGTCTATTACCAACTTGTCACCTTTAGCTGGATCCACAGAAATAGCCAGCTGGGTACCCGTCTCTGTAACCCACAGGTGACATAAGGGAAGGAGCAGCTTTCAGCAGAGGCTGCTCGATACCCAGCTTGAGGCAGCTTTCCACAGCAGTCCTGGACCACTGGGATTTATCCAGCAGAGCCAGTGCCCCTTGGGGTGTCCAAGAAGGCCAATGGTCTCCTGGGGTGCATTCAAAAGACTTGCATGGCCAGCAGGCCGAGGGAGGTCATGCTCCCCCTTGCTCTGCCCTGGGGAGGACACATCTGAAGTTCTGTGTCCAGTTCTGGGCTCCCCAGTTCCAGAAGGACGGGGAACTGTTGGAGAGAGTCCAGTGGAGGCTACAAAGATGATCAAGGGACTGGAGCATCCCTCTGCTGAGGAAAGGCTGAGAGCCCTGGGGCTGTTCAGCTGGAGAAGAGCAGGCTGAGAGGGGATCTCACTGATGCTGAGCAACAGCTAAAGGGCAGGTGGCAAGAGGATGGGGCCAGACTCTTCTCAGTGGTGCCTGGGGACATGACAAGGGGCAATGGGCACAAACTGGGACACGGGAAATTCCATCTGAACATGAGGAAAAACTTCTTTGCTGTGAGGGTGGCAGAGCCCTGGAAGAGGCTGCCCAGAGAGGGTGCGGAGTCTCCTTCTCTGGAGACATTCAAACCCGCCTGGGCACATTCCTTTCCAACCTGCTGTGGGTGACCCTGCTCTGGCAGGGGGTTGGATGGGACAATCTTCAGAGGACCCTTCCAACACCCACCATTCTGTGCTTCTTGGTGCCCAAGGGCCCTGCAGCTCCCCAGCATGACGGGGATGGTGCTGCAGCACTGGTCAGCCCCACCACCGCCTCCCCGCGCCCCCTGGAACACCCATGTCTCACATCTCACCCTTGGACACAC
Organism: Arenaria interpres; assembly: GCA_013399435.1. NCBI lineage: Eukaryota > Metazoa > Chordata > Aves > Charadriiformes > Scolopacidae > Arenaria > Arenaria interpres. Next base: position 148,371 of record VXAK01005818.1, on the reverse strand, counting down.
GGCTCACAGTTTGGAGGACATTAGGTGGTCATTTTTTTTTTAGGGCATGGAAATTATACATTGTTTGGGTTTATTTTATAGCAGGCACTAGGACAGAAGATTTTTTTAACTTCACCTTCGCTTCATCTAAATGCAGATTGGAATGGCAGCAAGACTCTGAATAGCTTTTTGACAGGTGGGGGCAATCGCCTCTTGCTGCATGCAATTAAAAACTCATTAAAGCAGAGCTCATTTTCCTCATTATTTTAAGCACTTAAATAATCTTTACTGTTTAATATGACAAGACTGAGCAGACTGGGACAGATGCTTCCCTCTGGTCCTTCCCTCCAGACATTTACTCGTTCATTTTAATTTTGTAGCAAAGCTTCCGCCGCCCCCAGCGGGACCTGCCATCCCAGAACATCGTCCCTCGCTCGGCCGGACATCGAGTCCATCCACCACCGGGAGCTCGGGCACGAGGGTGTTGCGCCGGAGCCAGAACTGCAGAACAATTATTAGGTACAAGTGCTTTCAAGTGGCTGAAAACTGATTTCCCGGAGGTTTGAGGAAATTCTGTGCAGTGCCACGACCCAGCTCTGCTCTGCCCGGGTCCTGTCCTCAGAGAGCACCGTGGTACGACTGGTCCTCTAAGAAAGGACAAGCCAGAAAGGCTTTTATTCCTTCTTTCTCCTTCAATTAAAACAGATGGAGAGAAGCAGCCAGAAAGCCATGCTGCTATCGAGAACTGCAAGGTGAAGCTTCACATTAGCAAATACAGATCAGTTTCCCAGGGACATCCTTCCACTCGTGGCTCTGACCAGAGCCACCAGATCTCCCCCACCGTTGCAGAAGCAGCCCTGGGATGCAAAGCCCGGTTTGCGAGGCTGAGCCCTTGACGTTCCCACTTGTATCCGAACCTTAAAGCTACTGGCAGTGCGGGGAGGATGCTGTGACCGTCTGTTCCCCTCCCAGACACCAACCTGGTCTTTATCTCCTCTAACCTGCCCCAAGCCATAACCACCCGTGGTGATCATCATCTGGTTGTGATGGCTGCACCTGGCTCAAGGGTGGTTTTAGGGGAGACAGATAACACAGTAGCCAAAGGCTAACATGAGCAATGCTGGTGCTGTGGTCAACGTGCAAATATGACTATGGATCAATCATCTTACCCCCATCAATAGTCAAAGCCCAAGAGCCCTTGGAGCTCTGCTGCATGGCAGGGGCTGCAACCAGGATCTCCCCTTGAGCAGGGACACCTCTCAAGGTTATTCTCGAGCTTAAGAGATTCCTTGCTGCAACAGATCCTCAGCAAGTGACTAACAGCAGGCTAAACTTTGAAATCTTAGCTGAGTGATATAAAGGATTGATTGTGCACGTATAGTCCTTTAGACATAAACCGCTGACCAAGTCTGGGACTAGGATTGGATCCAGCCACACCAGACTCCTCTCTGAGAAGGAGTTTAGGAAGCTGGGGGGTCCTTTCTGAACCTTGACTGAAGGAGAGGGTCTCCCTGACAGCTCTGTCTGACCCCGTCCTCTGTGCAGTAAATGACCAAGTGTGCTGCTGTGCCATCCAATCTTGTTAAATCGCTGTCGCATTTACCACCAAACTTTGTTAAATCCCTGTTTTATATCAACGAACGCATGGCTGCTTCTCTCTGTGGGTGAAGCACATGGCTCCATCCGCGACAGACACGTGGATGCAGCCTCAGTTAAAGGCAGGAGCGTGCCCAGATGATCCATCGTGCAGTGACCGAAGGTCCGGCCTGGGTTCCTGTGCCCTCACCTGCCCTCCCACTAATGCGACCCTACACCACATCCCACTTGTGTAGCTCTGAACGAGCTCTTCACTTACATTTCACTTCAAAACCCTTTTGCCCCTTTGGTTTAAGAAGGAATATAAATGGCAAAATACTGCACACCACCACAATCGTCTGTTTTTTAAAACAAAAAGAGGGTATCATCGTGAAAAGATGAGTTGCACCTTCTAAATCTCATATAACAAGCAACTTTGTACAACTGTGACAGTGACATCATGGCATTAAAACAAACTAAGACAATAAAAAAAATTGAAGCATATTTAGTGACCACACGACTGATTCTTCCTTGACTTGGGTTTTACGCGAGGGTAATCAAGGCTAATTTCTATTGCCTTAAATAAGAGAATAGGGTCCCACAGAGTTACGCCGCTGCAAGATACTCATGTAAATGAGAACAAGTATTAAGCCCTGCAAGAATCTAAATCTCCATCCAGTCCACCCCATGAGCCGCCCCCGAGCAACAGGGGATTAGCTACATTCATTTTAAATGAACGTCATTTATCTCAAGTATTTAACCAGGAAATCCCGCTGAGAAGAGCCTCATTTTCTGGCAGATGCTTTGCAGCGTCTTGTAATATTTTTTTGTTTATTTGCTCCGAGCAGGACCTGGTCTTTGGCTTTTTAACCCAACACACTGGGGTTTGAATAAAAAACAAGAAAAGCTAAACCCTACCCACATGCCAAGCGGATTCTTCAATACTCTTCACTCTCAAAGGAACAAAAGAAATTACTTCTAATGAAAAATATCAAGTCTTTTAGGGAAAATTCCCAGGTCACAAGTGCTGTGTGAACATCACAACTGCTTGGGCTGGACTTAAGGCCAGTTACACACCAGCAGGAGCTTTTGTCCTAGTGGAGATCAGCATATAGAGTGCATGGAAGAGAATAGCAACAGCAGTAATTAATTATATGAACCTACCTCAACCCTGCCTGTCTCCCTTTGGGTCCAAATTTAACTCCCAACTTCATGTACTATTGTATCAAGCATCACTTTGAAAGCTGTGGGATTATATCTACATCATCACTCTGCTTACGTACACTTTGCCTACACAACCACAACCCCCCCGGCTTTGGGGGGTACGATGCAGCCCACCTTCTGCTGTTCTCCTTTGCAGAGAGGGAGATCTGTTGTTCACCTTTCAGTCCAGAGCAGTCAAACACCACAGGGAAAGAGAGCCCAGCTCTTTTCTTCACCCTGCAGGCACACAGGCAGAAGTGATGAAGCACCTTGAAGCCTTCTCCACTCCCGTTTGCTCAAAAACATGGCTCAGGTGGCCCCAAAATCACGGCAGCGACCATCCACACCAGTGGTCCTGCCATAAGAGAAGGCCGATCTTATGGGTAGGGTGTTGGACAAGAGCTTTGCCAGCCAAGATTAAAGGTGATCAGGTGAAAACAAGGTGGCTGCAGAGCACACAGCTGAACATAGAGGAGGGTAACCTGCTCCTTTAGTTAGGTCAGACCATGGGATAAGAACCTGAGTGCAGACACAGCAGCAACACAGAACCACAGAATGGTGGGGTTGGAAGGGACCTCTGGAGACCATCCAGTCCAACCTGCCACAACAGGGTCACTCAGACCAGATTGGACAGGAACGTGTCCAGGTGGGTTTGAATGTCTCCAGAGAAGGAGACTCCACCACCTCCCTGGGCAGCCTCTTCCAGGGCTCTGCCACCCTCACAGCAAAGAAGTTTTTCCTCATGTTCAGATGGAATTTCCTGTGTTCCAGTTTGTGCCCATTGCCCCTTGTTGTGTCCCCAGGCACCACTGAGAAGAGTCTGGCCCCATCCTCTTGCTACCCGCCCTTTAGCTATTGCTCAGCATCAATGAGATCCCCTCTCAGCCTGCTCTTCTCCAGCTGAACAGCCCCAGGGCTCTCAGCCTTTCCTCAGCACAGAGATGCTCTGTCCCTTGATCATCTTTGTAGCCTCCACTGGACTCTCTCCAGCAGGTCCCTGTCCTTCTGGAACTGGGGATCCCAGAACTGGACACAATAAACACCACCATCTGCAGCAGCGTGAGGGACACCTCACCCCACCATCAAGCAATCCACACTTCAGAGAAGGTCAGCCAAATCAGGAAGGCCTCTGTAAGGTCACATTCCCTTTGCCAGCTCCTCCTGTCAGTACCTGGCTGGACTCTCACTTCCCTGCAGCAACACAACTCATTGTCCATCAGCCACCCTAGAACATGCCGCTCACTCCTTCTGGAGTGGTTCCACGCTTGAGGTGAGAAGCCACGTAAATCCCCTGATATTTCCAAGTCACAGAGGGAGTGCAGCAAGAGGAGGAAGCCATTGCATCTCCCCACCGAGCCAAACCTTCCACACTTCTGCTGTTCAGCCGGAACCGGCAGAAAAAAACTATGTGAAACAAGTAAGGCCCCTGACTGGGTTAATACCGCGTGTAGTGTGAGCTACTTGCCTTCTGCAGAGCACCAAGTGCCCACCTTTTGGAACATCACACTCACCCCGAAGAGGCAAGGAAGAAAAAGCAACTGTGTTGAAAAATCCCTTGCTCTCACAAACAGACATCCCATACACAAATCTGTGAGCAAGACCTTTCGTCCAGCTTAGGGTCTGTTTAAGCACACACTCACGTTAAGCAAAGCCGCTACAAAAATTTGTGACTTTTAAAAGGGGTAAAAATGCCATTTAAACCCCCAAATTTGGGCCAGCACAGATCTGCACCATTTGTTTCAGACAGTGATAACACCAGTTCAGCTCCCGCTGTGAAGGGCGCTGCCAGCCCCGCTGCTCACGACAGGGCGCTCCGTACTTCGGGGATATGAACCCTGCTCTCCCGTCCTCAAAGTGACGGTAAGGGGACAGCACACCTCGATTCCAAAGCTCAAATAAATGGGAAAAAAGGGAGACTATTTCAGAGCCTGCCAGTGAATGAGGTGGAGCAACACCCTGACAATTCGCTTCTGCTCCTGAAGCTGAAAAGTGTGTTTTCTCTCCCTCGGCTGCTGCCTTCTCTCTGGCGGGGCTGAGCTGCTGTCAGACACTGCTGTGTGGTTCTGAGAGCTCTGGAAAAATCATCCTCCCTCCACTAGGCTGGAAACAAAGAACAAACTGTAGCTGATGTTTTTTGGACTCAGATGGCAATGAAGTTGTGAAAGGCTGCACTGAGGTTTTCGGTGAGAGCTGTAACCAGGGAAGGGAAGACTTTCCTCATTGCTCCCAAATAAGCACAGCAATTAGCGGAGACGAGGGAGAGATGCGGCATCCTTTCAGAAGGCTTAAACCTGAGTTTCCCTGTGTCCCCAAGGTCTGCTCTTGGGATTGGAAAGACAAGAAATCTCCCACACACCAACCACAGACTGCTCCTGTGCCCATAGCACAGGTACAACGCTAAACCCTTCACAGAAGCAGAACAGAACCAGGCTGGACGGGGCTTTGAGCAACCTGGTCTGGTGGGAGGTGTCCCTGCCCATGGCAGGGGGGTTGGAACTTGATGATCTTTAAGGTCCCTTCCAACTCTGACCATTCTGTGATTCTAAACTCAGGAGTGAGAGGTTCTGGCCCTTCGCTTGAAGGCACCATGATCTGACAAGACTCAGCACCATAGCAGACACTTCTGTCTCCAGAACTTCACTCACCCACTGGAATATTTCTGAACAAACACCAGTTCAATCAAAGCATCACACTTGCAAATTTACTTTTTACACACTTACTAATTTACTTACTTTAATTTACTTTACTTAACATTAAACAGCATATAACTTTAAAAAAAACCCAAAAACCAAAAAACCACACTACTGCAACTCACACTCATATCAGTCCACGAGAAGAACCACCCCCCCGCAACAGCACGTGGCCATCGGGTGCCCCTCTGCCTTCCTCGCCCCTTTAGGCTCCCTCTGCCGATGCTGGCAGGGGCAGGAGTGATGCTGGAGCCCCAGCCACACCACAGCACTACGTGGTTTTTGGGAATGTTCTGCAGCCCCTTTCTGCCTCAGTTGCTTTTGCAAAGATGGGAAAGTGCTCAATCCACATCCCTTCCTCGGAGAACATCCTCACTGGGTGAGACCCAACAAGTGCTTTGAAGTACTCGGAGTGCAAAGGCCACATTTTCTGCTGAAGCAAGAGCCTGTCCCAGCTGGAAGAGAGTAAGGAGTACATCTTGACTGCCCTGGGACTGCCTCTACAACCACCTCTTCTCACCCATTTCCCTGGCAGCCCAAGGCATGATTTTTCCAGGGAAAATCCCCTGGGAGAGCCGAGCTCCACACTGCTGGGAAACCACCACTGCAAGGCTGGATCCTTCCCCCGGCAGAGGGAACGCAGCCCTCTGCCTTGAAGGAGACAGATGTTCGCCCTGGAGAGCGCTCAGAAACATTGATTAACTTACACCTGATTCATTTTACTAATTAAAGTCGCTACACATGACAGAGCAGCCTAAGTAGGACGTACACCGACAGCCTCGTGCTGCCGTGCACGCTCATCTCTGCCTCTGCCTCTGTACTACCAAGGCTGGAGTAAGAGCCAGGAGATGGGAAGGTGGGAATGGTCCCACAGGAGCACTCCTCCTGCTAGGTTTTACCCGAGGAATATAAAACAGTCTGATACACATTGTAAAACTAAGGGTTTTTTCCCCAAGCCATACTCAAAATCTGATTTTGTATTAAGCTATCAACTTCAGCAGCGCAGTTGGAGAGAAAGAGACCTCTCAATACTGATTATATCTAAACCTTTGGGTTTTGTTTCATAAGGAAATTGCAGCAAACTCCAGGTTTTTTCTTCAAAGCAGCAGTAAATAAAGGTTAAAAAAAAAAAGGAAGAGAAAGAGAAAGAAAGTCCAGAAGTAACAGAGCTGCAGAAATACAGACGTGAGGTAAATGTGCTGCTCTGCAGGGGAGCTGCTGGGTGAAAATGCTGGTAGTGATTCTTTACAGAACACTTTGTACTGTGCCTTTTTTACGTTCTCTATACACTAAACTTAAAGATAAAGCGCCTCCTGCCCTGCTGTATCTCACAGGCTCCTGTTCGCAGCTCGTCCAGCCCCAGAGGGTAACATTTCCCTGTTTTGCACAGCCTGACAAACACCACATCAATAAGCCAGACATCGTCACCCTTTCCCCCCGCAGAATTCAAGGCCGGGGTGGGAAGAATAATATCACAAACTACCAGCTTCTCCTAGAATACTTTGTTTAAAATGTTGGTTGGCATAAAAGAAGGAATATCTGTTTATCAGTCTCGGCTTTCATGCGAAATACAAAAGAGACCAGTGGGTTAGGATTCCATTGGGCAGAAATTGATGCCGGTTGGTACAAAGCTTGTCTTTCAGAGCACTGAAGACTACTCCAAATGCACGCATAAAATATCAGAAATCTGGCTAACTAATCCTAACTTTAAAAGCAAGAGATAAAGTTCCTTATGCATCACTGAAACCTCCGGAAGAATTGCATTTACTCATACACATTTAAGACTGGGAGCGGGGAGGAAATGGGAAGGAAAAAAGTAAAATACCGATGGAAAAAAAATAAAACAGCTCCATGCAGCTCACCTTGACCTCCACGAAGTCTGGTTTCCCGAGGGCTATCAGATCAGCGTAGGCTTTGAGCTCATCCACGTTCCAAGCTTTCACCAGTGTCAGCCTATAAACAGTCCGCTGTTGCTGAAATAAAGGAAAAGTTACGTTAAAAGCACGTTCTGACACAGGGAGGATGTTCCAGCCTTCCATGCAGCTTCAAACAGGAAAAAAAAAAAGCATATTATTAATCTATTCCAAGAACTCGGGGGCTAAAGCAAACCAGACCCAAACCAGGAGCCTCATCACTTGTTTCAAGAAAGCCAGTTGCAGCATCCGTGAGTTGAGGCACCTTTTGCCGTACAAAGACTTATCTTCCCTCTCTATATCCCAGGCACTTTGTCTTTACAGGAGCTTTAACTTAATGGGAAAATAAGCAGGAAGTTTATCGCTCTCTGCTTTGCTTCCCCAGGCATAAAATCTCACCATTAGTTGCTACACAGATATTTTATCTCCTCCAGCTGGATAATCTGGCATCGGTGACTCCTGGACAGGAGAAAGGAGAACAGACCGACCCTTGTCTGCCCCGTCTGCAAACTATTCCAGCACATTAGACACGATATCGCGGAGAAAAGGCTCTCCCGCCAGCAGCTACACACAACATTTTATTGGAGGCACAAAGTGACAATTAAAATCACAACCAGGAAATGGTGAAAATACCCTGCTTACGATCTAGGCCTATAAAAAGCGTGATGCAAACCATTAGGAACTAACACGGTGGCTGCAGCGCTAACGACTATAAGAGCATCCTCCAGCCCTCGGTACCCCCTGCAGAAGGGCAGCCATGTTTCTGCCTGGCTGCATCCCCCCACAGACCCGTCCTCTCCATCCCGCGGCTCCTGGCCACACCAGTGCCTCTCCAGGACGCCCAGACCTGACCTGTGTCTGTGCACAGCGGCAGATCGCTCCCAGCACTTCTTTCCATGGAGTTCCTCTGATTTTCCCTCCAAGGGCTGCTCACCAGAGAAGCTACTGGTGACAAAGGGACCTCTACTATCAATATAAGCACTTGGCCATGGAACCAGTCCAGACTGACCCCTTACATCTGCTCATCTCCATCATTCCCTTCACCTTCCATTAACGTTTTATTTCACTCATCTCTGGAATTTATTTATAGAGTAAACTTCCAGCAAAATTGTTTTTGGAATTAACTCCTTTCCTCCCTTGGCACGCTGCAGACTGTAAAATGTGACAAAAGCACCAGTTTAGGCAGAGAGAAGGAGCGCCGTAACAAACCCATAGCGCCCCAAGCCAAGGGTGAACAGTTTGAAACTGAAAGAGGGGAGATAGAGATGAGATCTGAGGAAGAACTTCTTTGCTGTGAGGGCGGTGAGAGCCTGGCCCAGGTTGCCCAGAGAAGCTGTGGCTGCCCCATCCCTGGAGGGGTTCAAGGCCAGGTTGGAGGGGGCTTGGAGCAACCTGGTCTGGTGGGATGTGTCCCTACCCAGGGCAGGGTGGGAGAAGTAGGTGATCTTTAACATCCTTTCCAACCCAAACTATTCTATGGTTCTAAGAACTCAACCCAAAGCAGAAGTGTCCCGATGCCTGTTGCCCATCGTCTTGGGACCCTGAAGCACCAAGGACACCTGCAAAATTCTCTGTGGGATAAACATGAGGGAGGATTTGATACCTGCAAGGAGCCAGTATTTTGAGAAAATAAGTTAGAGATGGAGCTTCTTTTTTTTTAAAAAAGTCTGTAGAGAGTAAATTCAAAGAATTGAGAGAATGACTATTGAAGGTTTGTTATTACAACAATTAAAATACCTGGCCTCTGCTTCACACACTGTTTACAAGCACAGGCTTAAGAACCAGAGACTGCAGCTTCTACGACTTGAATGTACTGGTCAAAGAAAGGTTCGGGTCAAGAGACAACAGGCAATATGAAATCTACAGTTAATTATAAGAGAAAAACAATGGAGGAATTAATATAAAAATAAACACACCATTTGCTGTGTAACAGGAAAAGAAGAAACCAGAGGAAAAATATCTAACAAGAGGAAAAACTCCATTGAGTGCAGGTCTGTCAATCGTCTGAAGTGATTAGATACCCAATTAATCAAGAAATGTCTCCCCAAAGGTCAGCTCACAGCAGTAAACAAATGCAGGCAACTTCCAGGCAACGGTAAATAAAAATCATATTTTTAATACCAGCCCCTACCAAAGGCTGCTGATCCAGACCCAGCCCTCGGACTGGGAGGTTGGGTCCCCAGGGCACTCATGGGAGTGGGGAATCCACCAAGAAGTGACGCCTTGAGGGGCATCTCTTTGTTGGTTTTGGCAGGATGGTTTTGTGCTAAAATTAAGAGCAGATTTCTGGACATTGCAGTCACGCTTAGAAAACGTGGCCTGGCAAAGCACAGGCAGCGAGTGGGACAGGGCAGGCTGACACATCCAGCCCCAGCAGCAGCCCCACTGCTGGCGGAAGGGTGTCCAGCAGAGAAGAGAAAAAAAGGGAGAAAAGAAAACCTTTCAACCTTAGTAACATGGAGACGTAAAACTCAGGAAATCCATTTGTGGGTGGTGGGATGAAAGTCTTAGAAAATCCACTTGATCTTCAGACAGCGGATACGTGCTGTTTAAGGAATTTGAACATGATACACAGATAAGAGACTGGCCCAGGCAGAAACTGGTCTCAAGCTGGAATTCAGGGAAAAGAATAACATCAGCAGATGCACAGAAAGCTCCTATAGACTAATTAAAACTATTTATACCTAGCCCAAGTGTGAGGTTGATCACTAGGGCTTTGCATGTCACCTCTGCTGAACAGCAAGGGCAAAGTCTTCAGGTAACTGAAGTGCTGGGAGTTCAGCAGGGCACCGACTACCCTAAGGGACACACATGTGACAAGTGTCACTTGCGGTACCACCACATTGCTTGGAGCAAGCTTAGGAAATGCCACCAAGCTTTCTCCCAAAGTTCAATTCCTTTATGAGATCTCCAAAAGGGTAGAAAACATTTTCTAACAGTATCTTCGGAGCAAAATCTGAAGTCAACTGTTTGGAGAGGGAGATGACTCGGGGAGTGCCATGCTGTGATTTCAAGAGGACCACTCTCTGGTTTTGGGGACACACACTGGTACCCCCCTCTATTCCTGCTGGCAGAGGAATGTGCCAAACATCCACACCCCAGAGGAGACCACACTGGAGGGGAATGCCTGCCGGTCACGTTTCTTGCCGAAATATAGTGGAAGCAATATATTTTTTAAAAAATCCAAGGCTATTCCATTAAAAATGGATGCAAAAATTAATGCAAAAATTATCGCATGTAGTTATTAAAGAATTAACAAATACACACTTGGTTCTTATTCACCAGTCCCCAGCCCTATGCTTATGGCCATCTCTGGGACTTCTCTTCCCGGGACAGCTCTCCAGAAGTCAGCATGGCAGGAGGTTTCTCGCTAGTTCTTACACACGTGGCTCAATCCTCCGCTGACACAGAAGACAGGGGTCCCCAGGGGTCCACAGACATGGGTCTGACCATACAGAGCCCTGCTTCCACCTGGGATCACAGGAGCAGCCTCCAGGACTTGACTTCTCTTATACACATCTGGTTGTTCCCCAAATGGTCCCTGCTGCTGCCAGAGCAGATGGAGCAGGTTCAGGGAAGGCCACGAAACACTGACACCACTGGAAGAGCTGCCCTGCTTCCCAGTAATCACCACCAATGAAAAGGCAGGTTGATGCGAAAGCTGGTGTGAAGACATGTAGCCACCAAGAGGTGCTGAAGGACATGCGCTCAGGCAGACGTGACCAAAACCCAATGGGACCAGCAAGAATTTTGCAAAAATACAACCATTTCCAACGCTGGCAGAGGACATCCATGGGCAATGATGACCATTACGCAGCCTGCCAGCCTTCTCTCTCCTTCCCTCTGGTGCCTGAAGTCACTTGTCACCTTGCAAGCCAGGGAGAGCGGGGACACCCTTTGCCCAGCATCTTCATGCCTACAAGTGCTGGGACCATCTCACTTCTTCCCTCTATAGCCTAAAGAATGGGTTTTAGGGGTTAATCTGTCTTGTCTGTGCTCTGTTCTCATAACTCTTAAAAATCCATTTTCTCTCCCACTTTGGGACGGGGCTGAGGCATGCAAACACTTCTGTGAAAAAAAAAGCAATAATATTTATTCATTTTGCACTCGTTCTGCAGAAGGACTAAACATAAAATGCCACCAAAAAATGGCTTGAAGCTGAGGCAGAGCGCAGGAGCAGGGCTGGTAGAGCTGAGTAAAGGCAATACTGCAAGACCAGATCTGGAGAGAGGATGAAACCTCATCACTTTACTACAACATTTTCTAACGTACATTAAGTGCAACACTTCAGCGAGCATTTCTCCTTACAGCAACGAAGGTTTGCATGAAGGGAGAGGCTTTTCCCTGTTTAAATCTCCTTTTAAATACCCTCTAATATACATCCTAGATCCTTTTAGCAGTCTAACTTTAAAGTTCAAGTACTTCATAAAACTAAAACTGCTACAAGCACATTAAAAGGGCTTTTCCCCCCACAGGGCAGCACTAACTGACAAGCAATAACTGCAGCCCGTGTCTATTATCCATCACTGCAATAACTGAACTACCACAAAAACTATATTAACTAATCACAACCAGTGGTGAAAGAAACAGGTAAAAGAAACTAAAACACTGCCGAAGGGATACAGAAAAATGGTTAAAAAAAAATCAGACATTAATATTGTGACCAAAGAAACCTCTTTCCAGAGGGCAACATCTCTCAAGCGTTGTCTAAGCAGAAAGAAAAGTCACTTTTTAAAAATGGTAGAAGGGACAGATCAAAATGACTTAGGGCCTAACACCACAAAATGGTATCTACAAGTAATCCTTACAGACTGCCAGCAGTACAAATACACAATCCTGTTTTATTAATGTATTATTTGTATTTGGTTGTACAATAGGGCCCCAGGAGATCCTCTTATAAGCACTGAAAAACAAGAAATAAGAGCTTGAGCCCTGAGAATTTAATGATCTAAGCCATCAGGATATAAAACCAGACTGCAATGCTTTACGCCCCGCGTTTCCAGGAAAAGCAACCATTATTTCACTTCAGACAGCCGTCAGAATAACATTAGCAGAAAAGAACAAGTTAACACGATAACGAGCCTTTCAGAGGGGTGAAAGTTGAGGGCTTGGAACCGCATCTACTTCGTGCCAAAAAGCTCTTTATGCAGATGATGGGCCTCCCAGGAAGGGGCAGCACCGGGGCCCGGCAGGACCGTGCATTCCCAACGGGTGGGAAAGGAAAAGAAGAGATGGGAAAAAACCCCAAGAGAATATGCTCTTGTAAATAAATACCATAAATACCTGGTGGGGGGGATAAATCAGATGGAGCCAGACTCTTCCCAGCAATGCCCAGGGAGAAGACAAAGAGGCAATGGGCACAGGCTGAAGCACAGAAAATTGCATTTTAAAAGTGAAATTTCTACAAGGAAGGGGACTGAACATCAGAAGGGGTTCCTGGAGAGGTTGAGGAGCCTTCATGCTTGGGGATATTCGCACCCAACCCTCCCAGCTGGTCCTGCTTTGAGCAGAAGGGTTGGATAGGGCAGTCTCCGGAGGCGCCATCCCACCTCCACAGCTCCCATCCTGCCCAGCCAGGAGCTGGAGATCTTTCTTGGGTGCCCTTCAGGATGAGAACCAAGGGCAGCTCCAAAAGGAGGGATTGTAAAAGCAGCAGCTTTTAGAGAAGAATCCCTCAGATTGGGCAAATATCGGCACCAAGCATCAACTTGGGAGGGCACAGACAGTGCAGGCCGCAGCCAGGCGGCCTAGTTACAGTGGGAGCCCTCCCGCCCACTGGGTTATAATCGAGGGAGATGAAATAACCAGCAATTATTAACCTAATTGAAGAACTGGGAGCACAGGGAATTGTTAAGGATGCTGAAGCAAATCTAGTCAGGGGTGGGGGTACACCACACCCCCCTCCTTTAGGCCTTCATTTCCTCCCCACCTTGGCCACATAATGATAAAAGGACCCCATAATGGTCCAACATGATAAAAGCACACCATAATGGTCCAACATGAAGGAAAGGAACGGTGGGGAGCAACGGACCAGAACACTATGGCAACCCCTTAGTGTGCCTAGCTCCTGTGGCTCCTACCATTTGAAAACAGTAACTATAATTGATCACTCCTGACAATATATGGATTGTGGCCGCAGAGCGGGGGGATACCAGGATCCCAAGATCTAGCAAGTTCTGGTGAAAGTCCCATTGTCCGAGCTGGACTCTAAACTTGGGAAAAGGGAAATTTTTAACTGTAGGCTATTCTCGCTTTTACCCACCTCTCGACCTTTATGTGTCTGACATACACATTAGCTTTTACGGATAGGGATGTTCTTCCATTTGTCCGTGCACACATAGGAGTTACAAGGGGAACCCGTCGGCTCGTTAGTCGAGACTCTGATTCCAGCAGAGACCTGGAATCTGTGTGTGCACACACCTGTGTGTGTCCTTATATGCTTTTGTTACATAGGGGAGAACTTTGCAGAGTAGGGTAGATGGTTGGACTCGATGATCCCAAGGGTCTCTTCCAACCTAGACAACTCTATGTATACATACTAATTTGAGATCTGTGCTTTTGCTTATATGTGTATGTATTGATTTGGGATACCTTATGGTAAGTTAGTGTGAATCTTGTCATCTTTGAATCTGCAATTAAGTTGCTGTTCAATTATTTTGCTGAATCACTTTGCAAACCTTTAAATGGGTTAACGATTAAGTGCTGCTAAAATTCAACCTCTTGATCTACCTCAAATCATTAATAAATTTTGAATCGCTGTTAATCATAACCGTGTCAGATATTTCCATCTATGACATCAGGATAACTTTTAAAGTGATACTATGGAAAGCAGAGGGTCATCAGAGAGGTTACACGGCACAACACCTGCAGAGCTCCACGGGAAGTGTCCAGACGGGATGTGTCCTTGCCCCAATGCAACATGCTGCTCGGAGCACTGAGGATGCTCATCCAGCCTGAGCAAAAGGAGAGCCTTCAGCAGCCTTTTCCTGATAGAGGCTGTGGCCGAAAAGCTGATCAGAATATCAGAATATTACAACAACTGACTATTAAAGGGTTGTTTTTCCTGTTATGAACACTCAAAAGCCAAATGAAGCCTCCTGGGCTGCACTCCAGGCCCAACCGGTCTCCTTGTGGGCCTGCAGCAAAACATTGCCCTGGACATCTTGATGCTTCTGCTCCCATCTGCAGCTGAGTGGTGGAAGACAGGTCACCTCTCTTTCCCTGCAAGGCACACACAACTGCTGCATGGCTGCAGGTCATAGCGCATTCACCGTGCAGCTGAGAGGGCTAAGGATAGCGGAGTCTGGCCCTGCTGAAAATCTCAGCTGCCTCCCAAGAGGTTAAGTAGCATCACTGTTGGGTTCCTCCAGGCAACCACACACACTCCATGCCCCAGAAAGCAGCAGGACCACCCTTCTCTGCCAGGAAATCCCCTCTCTGTCCCAAAGCTCAGGGGTCAGCAATGCTTCTACTCTTGCACTTGGCAAATCGGTTGACTCCGGAGATGCTACTCTGATGGCATAACAGCAATGAGCACAGGTCACAACACATGGCAGAAGCAGGAAGCCCAGCCTTAAAAGCTCCCTGCACCAGGGAGGGCCTACGTTGCTGCTTAAGGACAATTAGCATGGGGTCCTGCGAGTCCTTCATGGTGGGAGACGTTCCTTCAGGCTCATGTCCGAGGAGCACAGTGCTCAGGAGCAAAGGGACATGTTTCTGTGATCCTGCCCAGTTCTGATGAACAACTCCAACTCTCAACCCACAAACTCAGGTATAAAAAGCAGTTAATGAGGTGCTTTTGCCCGCACAGGACACTGAGCATATAGGTAGAAACCAAGCAATTTTATACAAACACCCCTTGCCTGCCTAAACCTTTGCTCAGGTTATCATCACAGACTTCTCTAAAATAGAGCACATGTGGTTTCTTTGGGACCGTATGTGGTAGTTGGTTCATTAAAGGCACCTCAATACAGAACGTTGCCCAAGAAATATCTAAAAAGAAGGAAAAGTATCTTAAAAGATAGAAAAAACACTGAGAACCACTTTGGCATATACCACACTATGGCTTGTAGCCCCAAATCTTTCAAACCTCCCTCTTTGGAGGACACAAACCACATCAGCGTTGGCAGCATCCTCAAGAAACAGAGACATTGCGCTTTCTCTTGCATCGCATTCTGAAAACTACGTAGCAACTGTCACCCTTTTATAATGGGCTGCCAAAAATGCAAGTCAACAGGGCCCAGCTCAGCCTTCTCTTCCTCCAACACCTGAGGGCAAAGTAGACTTGAGGACAAAGGAATGAAGAACCAACCTGGGGAAAAGCAGCATTTTCACTTCAGGCAACTCTTGCTAAAAATCTTCCCAAGCAATCCCAAAAACCATTGCATCTCTTGAACGCCAGAAGAGGGCACAAGGTTAAAAAACAGGCTGACCAGGATGAGGGAAGGATACTTATTATAAAATATATTTTGTTAGGTGGACCTGAGCTCCTGGTGTCTCAGCTGGCAGACAAAGAGAGCAAAATGTTTGTCTCAAGAGTGTCTCACGCCCTGGTCCCAGCAACAGCAGAGCCCCATGGCCAGAGCTCTGGGCCGGCAGATGGGGATGCGGCTCCATCCCTCTGTCCTGCGCAGGGTGGCCGAGACGTGGGTGAAGCCACGGAGGAGCCTCCAGGATGGTGCCCGCCTGCAGCCCTCCAGCAGCCGAGACACAGCCCGGGAGGTGACACTGCTCCCCCAGCACCCGCTGGCCCAGGAGATGTTAATAAAGGACTCACATGTCAGTTTGACAAAGTGCTCCCTTCTTGCTTCAATAACCAAGAGGGATTGGGGCTTTTTTTTTTTTTTTTATCATTTCTTTTTAATTCCCTCCTCCTCAACATTCATCTTTTGGTAGATCAAATATAATTATTCTTCATAAAACATCTCAGGTCTAATCTCAGGAGGAAGAGGGAGGGGGAACATATCAGCTGTGCCGCAAAGAGCAGGTTGCTGGGTTGATGGATGGAGATGAGTTCGGCTGGGGCTGGGGAGCAGCGGGAGCAGGACAGGACCTCGTGGGACTGCAACGGGCAACGAGGAGACAAACCTCCTCCTCCAGACCATGCACTGGGGTTCTACTAGACCCTCACCTTGGATTGCGGCATTTGAACTCGCTCTTTTGAGTAACAGTGTCCGAATGTTTGGAAATAAACACACCAAACCCCGTATTTCTACTCACTAGCTTAAAGCCAGATATTCTGAACACTTCACCATAGAAAAGATAATTTTATTGCTAGAAAAAAATGACATTTCATTCACAGATGACTCAATATAAATCCATATTTGGCAGCTAATGAAACTCAAGTAACAAACCCAAAATTGTCAATAGAAACGCTGCTTTGCTTAAACAGAAAAAGGACTCTTGGGGGAAAAGGAATTATGGTGCAGATTCTAAATAAAAATTGCTCTTTCTTTCACACAACTTGCAGGTCCTCTGCAGGTATTAGATGATGAACAGGAAGCCACTTCAAAAGCGGGCTTCTTAGTTTTATTAATATTTCTTATTCCCTTTAACAAAAGGCTCGGCTTGCACACTGACTTCGTGACACATTTTCAGAGCTTCCTTGCTGGCAAGGACCGCTCTGATCATGACACAAACCTGCCTAAAAACCTGAAAAAACCCCATGTGTGCATTCCCAGCTCCCGGCGCTGGTGCTCTGGGCAGGCTCCCTGAGACAGCCCCTCGGAGAAGCCCAAGGGAGAAACTTTCCTCTCTGAAAACTCAACGCGGTTCCCTCCTTTCGGTTACACAACGTCTCACTAAGTGAGCGAATCCTGAATAAAGATATCAAAGCGATTTTCACACTTGGAAATTACTTGTCACAGGGATGTGATCAGAAAAAAACCCAACCCTGCAGCCAAGTATCTATTCACTGTATTCAATAACACGCATCTTTATGCGTAAAACCCTGTGAAAGATAAAGGATACAAAACACAGCAAAAGGAACTCTCAAATGCCAACACACCCCAAGTTTCACATCTCCCCAAACCCTTCCAGCTCAGCCTGAAGACAGAGTCTCTCTGAGAGGAGTGGAGATGCCTTCTGCCTCTCCCAAACCCAGCTGCACTGACCCTCCAGGCTCGCAGAAGCTCCATGAGGAGCCGTGGGACACATCACGCTCTGGGAGAACATCATCAGGGAGAGACTCGGTGCCCTTGAAAGGACAGCAGATTAATCTAATTTTTTTTGGCAACCAGGACCCTCCCCTTAAATAAAGGCCTCATCACTTCATTCAGGCTCATCCATCACTCCCCATCACATCCAGCCTCGAACACGGGCACTGGAGAGATGACGTCCTCCCAAAAGTCACATTGGGAACACCTGAGAGCACTCTGCTGGGCAGATCTGTACGGCAGAGGAGGGTTTGTTCCCTTCAAAGATTAACTCAGCACGGAGAACTAAAGTTTTCAGCTTCCTTTCTTCGGGCTAATACAGTCATTAAAGCAAAAATCCTGAATAGGTTGTGCTGCGTAGGTACCTGCTAAAAACACACATTGTTCAAGCATTTGCTATTAATACACCGGTTTCAAGCAAGTGGAGGCTTTGTCTTCATTGCTAAAAAAGGTGCCTATTACCACAGGATAATTAAGACATTAAAACCAGAGAAAAACTCAGAACTTGGATTTTACTGCTGGAAAAGTGAGAGCGTTCAACCCTGGCATTTCGCTGCAGATCAGCACCGAAGCCCCTCGCTCCTTGCCCAGGACCTTCCAGCACAGGAGGTGTCCCCATGTCACCCCCAGGACAGGGAGAAAACCAACCTCAGCACCACCACCCTCTGTTCAAAGCAGCAAGGGAAGACCCTGCACCAGCTCCAGCTCAATAATCAAGTTCTAATGCAAAGAAACTAGGATGTAAGGTTATCTTTTTAAAAAATAAAATTTAAAACTTTAAATAATACCTCCCCCAAACCTGCTACCATCTTTTCATGCAAAAAGCCATTCCTGCTCTTTGCGAGAGAATCAGGTACAAAACCAGTTACAAGGTGCACACATCCAAATGATGAGGGACTGGTCCTACAACCCACCTTGACACCTGGCTCCCCAGTCAGTCCCCTTCGACAAAGGCCAAAACCAAAGAAGGCTGTAATTCTTTCAGTTTTAATATGCTGATGTAAGAAACAAAATTGTCTCTGTAAAGTATTATTATTCTGAGGTGCCACATCTGAAAGACATATGAAATTGCTTATTCTTCTAGAGCCTTGAAAATAAGATGAAAAAACTGTCATGAATAATAACTATAAAAATACGGAAGTTGGCTTTTTGGTTTGCACCACTTTTTTTTTTAAAGACAGAAATCAATCAACGTAACTGTTCTCGTACCGTACAAAACCAGTTTGTTCTGACCAGCTTTGAAATTCTGCCTCAAAATAAAAAGACAATCCTGGAGTGAGATGAGCACAGTGGCTCTAATTCCCAAAGTAAAACTTTAAACCAGAAAAGCCCCTCAGTCCTGCCGATGTACGAAGCACAGGAAGAAGCAATCCAGACTGGAAACCAAGGAGAAAATAAATCAAATTTTATTATCTCACCTTCCTAAACCAGCATCCTGAGCCACATTCCCCTCCATAATCATTCTTCCTGTACTTGCCACCCATTGCTTGTAATCTACTTTATTGCTTCACGCTTCAGTAGAAATTAATCAGTTTATTTAGTTAAAAATCTCTAGAAATAAAACAAAGTACAGCAACAGCTTTGTTCTGAGCCCTAAAAACGTTTTTCTTAAGTAAATCCAGAACCATGACTGCTCCTTATCCATTTTTCATGGACTCGTTTTTAATACACTTACTCTTGTAAATCAGCACCGACAGCATTCCAGTGATTATTTCTTTCCTTTCAATATTTCTAGGGCAGTTTCAAGGAATTACCATGTAAAATTTATACCAAGGGGGAAAAAAAAAAAAAAAAGTCCAATGCGATGTAGCTTAAAATAGAAGAACGGCATTAAAACAGATCATAGCAAATCATCAGCAAAAAAAACCCCACTTGAAGCTTGCTGTTAACCAGACCACACGGCCCGGAGATATTTCATTTCCTGGGGAAACAGAGTGTGTTTAACACCAAAGAGCCAGGAAGAGCATCGGCAGGAGCCTGGGCCACGCTGGCTCCGAGCCCCGTGCCAAAGGGGCAGCGCAACCATCGACGGGCTCAAACCTGAGCAGAAAGTGAAGTTGTGACACTAAGAAAGAAGCGTTTTCACCGCGATAAAAGCCTCCGGGAACGCTCCAAGCGTGTGCCCACGTCATGTGGACTTTGGAAGGACTAAAAGCAGCAGCTTTGACAGGAGCTGCTCTGGTGATGGCTCCCCAAAGGCAGGGGAGATCAGGACCTTTTCTGCAGGGGTGTCTCCAGCAGCTGCTGCCGCAGCGGGGACCTGCCACGCAGGCACCGAGTGACAAGCTCCTCATCCTGCTCCAGCTGCTGCTCCTCACCACAGAATGAGGACGAGCGCAGGAGCTCGGCCAGGAGCCGACCTGCTCGGCCACCTTGGGTCCATCCCACCTGCAAAACAGCCCCTTCACCAGAGAGGGGAAAAATCCAGGAGAAACATTGATTTGCTCTGATCTGACCATAAAAATGATTTCTATTCAAGCTGAGCAGATACCTCAACTTTCTTCTGGGCTAGCACTTTGTCTGCAAGGTCACAGGATGGACCTCTAGTGGGAGATGGCCCTGTCCATGGCAAGGGGGTTGGAACTAGATGGTCTTTAAGGTCTCTTCCAACCCAACCACTCTATGGTTCTAGGATGGGGCAGACACTTGTGTCTGGTCACTTGTGGGAAAGAAGAGACATCCAGAGATAGTCCTGTGATGGGGAAGAGCTGAAAACAACGACTCTCTGGGACTTCCCAGAGCCTCCTTTCATTTCACAGTCCCCAGAGTGTCCCAGCTACAGCTCCACCCCGTCATGTCCCTCTGGCTCCAGGAACCGATGTCTCAGGCTGGGCTGCTTGGCCACAGAGGGGGGTTACTTGTGGTACCTCGTTTGGTGCTCCTGGAGAGGCACCATCCAAACGCGTCACTTCACAGCACACGCTGTAACCCTGGCAGCGCGAGGAAATGCTGTGGTTTGAGGAACCCATAACAATTTACTGTCGTTTAGAGAATTCTTCTCTCACCCAATAACCCCTCCCCACCCAAGAAGTGGAATCAGGGAAAACAAAGAAATCCTAGGGTTGAAATATAAATAGATTTGATGGGATGAGACTAAATAATTAACAATAACACTAAAGAACCAACACTGATCCCAACACTAATATAAAATATACAAGAATTACATGAGTAGGAAGCCGTGCACTCCCGCAGGGACAGTCTGTGGCACCCTGCCAGCGCTGAGGTTTTGGGAGGAAGGGAAGGGCTCGGGGCTCCAGCACCAGGGCAAGGAGTTCTCAGGATGGCAGCCATCACGGGAGAGAGAATTCCTCAGCAAACTTTCTAATTTCTATTGAATGTGCCGTTTAGGGTATAAAATAATCCTGGTGGCAGCTTAGGTCAAGTGCCCGGGTCTGGCTCCTCCTTGTCCCCGCACCTGGGGGGCTCAAAAACACTGAGACTTTCAAACCCGCACCCCAGAGCTGGTGATAAACTAAATATTTTCACCAGTTCAGACACTGGAGTCTTCTAAAAGTGCAGTTTTCCCAAGCATTAGAGGAGAAGTTAGTCCTGTGTCGCTCAAACCGGGAGGGAAGTCAAGAGAAAGACAATATGAAGAACAAACTACAGACAAGGGGGAGCCCCAAAGAGGGGGACGAGGATGCACGTTTGCCTCAAACAGTAACATGCAAAGTATTTTAACACACAGATTGGGGAAGTTAAAGAAAAAACCCGAATGGCATTTTTATGTGTTAAAAAAAGACAGTGAGGGATAAGAGCAGTTTAAAAACAGAGCCCGACCAGCACAACGCTTCTGTCTACAGAATGAACTGAATCCTCACCAAAGTCACTCTGGATCCACGGAGGAGCCCAGTCTCCCCCACGTCGGCTGCTGGGTGTTCGGGAGTGTTAACCCATCCCAGCAGTTATTTATACACACAGCCAGAGCCTTGGATCCTTCCTTACAGACCTCTCTCGTCGGAAACCTTAGCCAGGAAAACAACATCCCCCTGAAATTTTTCAGGGCTCTAAGAGGATATTCCTCAAAATCAGCAGTATTTGCTCAGCAACAGGGGCTACGGGATGGAAGAATAAACTGCATCTTAAATAACCCTGTAATAATGATGGCTGAAGCGAGCAATTGCAGGATAATGAGAAAGGAAGAGGCATCGTGGGGGTAAGGTGAAAAGAGAATCCGCGTTGTGACAAAGCGCCAGCACTTTGAGGGGTCTAACTCAGACGGCGGCGACACAGACACGACGGACACGTGGCCAACGGCCGGGTGGTGGCTCTGCCGGGGCCTGGGAAGGGGTTATTGCATTTAAGAGAATAAACTGACACTCGTTATCTCGGCAAACAACAAACCAGCAACGCAACTTCAAGAGTCAAGTGATGAAAACAGAGACTAATCCGCCATAAAAACATAATTGCCTCGTTAAAAATCACTCTCGCAGTCTGTGAAGCAAAGGATTTATAATATTTTTCTTCTGGGTTTTGTCCAAACCATCTCAAAATAGAACTGAAAGCCCCACCGCGATTTGCTGAAAATCCTGCCCATTTTATTTAACAAAGCACAACATAAACAAAGAGTCTGAAATAGATTTCTTTCTTATTGATTAAACCATCCCCGCAAAGCTACTGCTCTTGGAAAGCCCTGACTCGGGAGCTCAGCTTCAAAGTAACAAACATTATGGAAAGGTAAATAAGCTTCAAACACTTTAACTGCCCGTTCTATTAAACAGCAGAGCTCCAGCATGAGCTGGGGACTGGGAGCACCCCTGGACGGTGCTGGGGCAGAGCCTGACGTGCCAGGAGGTGATGTGGGGAGAGGGGACATGCAGGGGAAGGATGCTCCGCAGGGGCAGGTTTGTAAAAGCAGCCCCCGAACAGCCCCTGGATGATGCCCTGCAGCACACTCGGGGTCTGGAGATCAATCCTGCTGCAGAAAAACTGCTGTTTGCCAGTGGCCACCATCAGCCCCCTCCAAACGCTTCCCACCAGCACTCCCCAAGTGCTCAGCTGCAGCATTGGGAGCCTTTAGCAGCTCCCACAGGCTTTTTGTCAGGCTCTTTGTTTTGAGCTATTCCTCTCCAAGCTTTAGCCTGGAGGAGCTGGACTCCTTCCAGTTCCCACTGGTTTACAGGATTAATCCCTACAGAAATACTTCAGGAAAATCTGTAGAGCATCACCGCTTCAGAGCAGGCAGGGATATTTGAGCTTCTCAGCCCTCACCCCATCATTTCCATCTGCTGAGAGTTTGCCCCCATCCCACAGCCAGGTCACCACCACGGAGCGGTGCCTGGAGACACTGCAGACTGGGAGGTCACAGCCAAGAATTCCTCCTGCTGGCAAAGGAACCGCCACTACCCTTCTGTGCAGCACCCGGTCCCCTTGCAGCCGCACGAGGATGTGCCCAGCAATCCTCTGCAGCCAACCATCTCTCCTGTCGTGACATGTTGAAACCCACTACAGGCTCCTTCACATGTCCCAGGTGACCGTCACGGACTGCACCCTTGATCTGGAGTGCTTATACCTACTGGAGGGACATCCCTGTGGACCCCCCTCTAAAGGGGACAGCGGTGGACAAGGTTCATCTCTTCTCAGTCCCACTCCTGTGTGTGACACGCTCTGAAGTGCAGGGACATGGCCATGAAGTAACTGTTCATCTCTGAAAGCTACCAGATCTTGAAGCACCGCACAGAACGTTAGAACCATCACTTGCTACTGCACAGCATCCTGCTGTCCCCACCTCACTCCCAGGGTGGGACTGTCCCCAGCTCACGCCAAGCGTGGTACGGCTCCATCAGATTCATAAGCTGGTTCCCCACAGACCACTGCAATGCATGAAACTGGAGCACTTGGAGCAGAATCAGAGGGATGTGCTCAATGCAAGAGAGCCTGGGTGAAGAAGGAAAGAGAATTAACCTCTTAATGCAAACTGCAGAAGTAGCCCAAAGTCACGGCAAGCACCAGGGCTGGTGTCAGGGTTCAAACACCACGTCTCATTCCCACAGAGCCGCGGGGGAGCTGCTTCACGAACCCATCCGAAAGTGAACCTTGGGCATGAGGCACCTCGTGTTGCTGCTGCTGAGCACCATCTCCTCGCCCGGTTTCACCGAGGCACAGGTTCAACTGGTAAGTGACGTTACAGCTGGGGAAGGTGGGGGTCGGCCTCTCCGGCAGCACGGACGGAAACGGCAACTTTGGATTTGGTGATCTGCTGGCACAGCTGGAGATTTGGCGGGAAGGCAGCCCAGCAAACTATGGATGGAAACGACGCTGTGTGATGTAGTCTTTACCTTCTATACAGGAGTCTGAATCCAATCTGTAAGAGTAATAACACCTTACATATTTCAAAGGTATCCATGTCACATATGGATTGAAAAGTTATGTTGCTTCTTAACGAAAAAAAAAATATCACAACAAAGGATTTAACAAAGTCCTGATTGTCTCTGGATGCACAGCACAACTTCTGCTCCTGCTGGAGGAGTCTGCCTTGGGGGGTACACGCTTGGTATCACCTGAAACTCTGATATCTCAAATTAAAACGTTCTTTTAGAGACCCAGTCTCCACAAAAAGCCTTTAGATCCTCCTACTTTCACACAAAGTTGGGCGCCTAAGAAAAGCCCTCGAGGGAGAAAAGGCTCAAGATTGTTACGCAAATTTCAACACGAAGTCAGAATGAGATAGAGGCAATGGAGCAGAGACAGATTTTTCCAGGTCTGTAAACAGTCGCATGGGCACCGTGGATCACCAGCTCTCCCCTTCCAGGGCTCAGCACCACCTGTACGCTCTCTGCTCCTCTGCTTTAGAGCTAAGCAGTGAGAGGAGATCATTTACCCTGCCTCTAATATCAGCTCCTCCACCAAACAGATCTACGAGCAGCCAAGTGCTCTTCTGGGACAAGAAGAAAGAGAGATCCCCAAATCACTCAGTGCAGTAATTGCACTCGACTATCGCACTTAGAAAGGGCTGAACAAGTTTGACAGAAGCCGAGCTCACCATCACCATGGCCTTAATTGTGTAAAAACTGAAAAATAAATCACCTTTGGTTTGCCAGTTTGCTTTGACCTTTTGTCACTGTTACTAATTACCGGCTTTCTCTATTCAAGTGGGTACAAGACAATAAACTCCACAAGTTTATACAGAAGATGTTCCAGCAGTTTAGCAGCTTCAGAAGCTTTAGCTGAATCCATGTGTTGTAGTCCCTGCATTTCATACATTGGCAAATCCAACAGCATTTTCATCCAAGGAGGAAATGATGGACTTGGCTCTCAAGCTCACAACTTGCAAGTCAACAAGGCTCCAGATGGGTCCCTCCAGCAGCTCCGGAAACAAGGGATGGGGACGTGGTTTGAGGGGTCACAAACCACCCCACCGATCACAGCCACCATGTACAGCCACCAGTAAGTTGCCAAAGTTACAAATACCCAACTGGCACCACCAGCTCCCTTTGGGTTTTTAAGGGTGGAGAGCAATAAAAAGCAATGGGGCCAAGGCACAAACATCTCCGTGAAGAAGGAAAACCAGCCCTTCTGTGGACTAGCTGGTCTCTTGCTAAAAGTCAATCTACCAAAGGGAGTTTGGGGTCAGGTTCTGCTCTCGCTGGCACTTGGGTAACCCAAAGCAGCTGAGGAGGGAACCAAGGAAGGAGATCACTGACAAGTAGAGCGCTGACGACACAACCATTCCCTGAGCTCTATTGCCACCTGCTGCAGGATCCTGACCCAAAGGAGAACCAGAGGAAGAGACCGAGCACTCCTCAGCTGCTGCAGCCTCAAAACGACTAAATTAGGAGAAATCACTTTCAGCACCAGTTTGAGTCAAGCCTGCTGATCTCACTGAGGAGAACCCTCCCAGAGCCCATGCTACCACACGTGGCACTGAACAGCCCTGGGGTACTGAGTCCATGTGCCATCCCAGCTCCTTCTGCAAGGAGGAGCACTGCCTCTGTCACCTGAACACACCAGCACAACTCAGCCCATCGCAGCTACCCCTTCCGAGAGGATTTACAAGAATGGCTGGAGAGCAGCACTAAGGAGAAGGACTTGGGGGTGTTGGTGGATGACAAGCTCAACGTGACCCAGCAATGTGTGCTGGTAGACCAGAAAGCCCCCCGCACCCTGGGCTGCATCCCCAGCAGCGTGGCCAGCAGGGTGAGGAGGGGGATTCTGCCCCTCTGCTCCGCTCTGGGGAGACCCCCCCTGCAGTGCTGCCTCCAGCTCTGGGGCCACCAACAGAAGAAGGACATGGACCTGTTGGAGCAGGGCCAGAGGAGGCCATGGAGATGCCCTGAGAGCTGGAGCCCCTCTGCTGTCCGGACAGGCTGAGAGAGTTGGGGGGGTTCAGCCTGGAGAAGAGAAGGCTCCGGGGAGTCCTTAGAGCCCCTTCCAGTCCCTAAAGGGGCTCCAGGAAAGCTGGGGAGGGACTCTTGATCCATGAGGGGAGCCACAAGATGAGGGGAAAGGGTTTGACACTGAAAGAGAGGAGATTGAGATGAGATCTCAGGAAGAACTTCTTTGCTGTGAGGGTGGTGAGAGCCTGGCCCAGGTTGCCCAGAGAAGCTGTGGCTGCCCCATCCCTGGAGGGGTTCAAGGCCAGGTTGGAGGGGGCTTGGAGCAACCTGGTCTGGTGGGAGGTGTCCCTGCCCAGGGCAGGGGGTGGCATTG
Organism: Arenaria interpres; assembly: GCA_013399435.1. Classification (NCBI taxonomy): domain Eukaryota; kingdom Metazoa; phylum Chordata; class Aves; order Charadriiformes; family Scolopacidae; genus Arenaria; species Arenaria interpres. Next base: position 122,208 of record VXAK01005818.1, on the reverse strand, counting down.
GATGGTCTTCCAACCATTTGATTCCATGATTTCTCACCCCTCCAAAGCAGGAAGTCCTCCTGATTTCATTTGCCTTGCATGACCCCATGAGTAGGTTCCCTCTGCTTCGGGAGCACCAGCACAAGCATTATCACAGTCCCATAAAATCCATTTTCTTGTTTGCAGTGTATTTGCCTCAATTCTACACTCACCATCCGGGACACTCTTGCAGACGCTTTGTCAACTCATCTTTCCTGAAATGTCAATGAATAGATTCAATGAACCCAATAAAGGCTTCTAATCTGAATCATCCTGCTCGAGCCATTGACAATCGGTCGGTGAGTAGAGAAACCCAGGAGCTCGTGCGTCCCGCAGACTGCAATATTATGCAACGCTCTGCACAATCCCAATCTATGGCATTTGGCCCAGTTACTTCAGCTTTATAGGCTTAAATAAAAACATGTTCTAAAATAAAGTGCAGATACAACTTCCCTTTGCCTACTTGCCACAAGCAGAATTTTAGGCTTGCTCTTTCCTTTCTTAAGAGCTCACATAACCCCCCCCCACAAACACACTCTCTTTTTGGGTGCTTTTACATGAAGATTCCTGCTCCATTTCACAGCTAAAGAATGAAAAAGTGAGAAGATGTTACCCGAGACCACAGAGCCTGCTGGGGGAGCTGGGAGTTCTGCCTCCCAAAGCCAAGCCCCAGGAACCAGCCCTTTGCTAGCGACTGGGTTAATAAATACCAGAAGGGCTGGAAGGGGGAATAGAGACTGGCTTGCTCCAAAAGCCAAGTCTGGCATCTCTCATGGAGCCTCTAAGGAAAAGCTCCAGGCAAAAGAAAGATCTTGTTTAATAACGGGTAAGAATAGCAAATGCTTCTGAAACTGTAAGGAGCAGAAAAGCCAGGCAAGTGAAATAATGTGTTTAGGAGTGAAAGAGAAGAGTGAACCTGGAAGAGGAAGACAAGGAGGAGGAGGGCCCTGTGTTCCTCCCATTTAGATTTCATAGCTCGGAGCCCATTTCCAGAAGACATGGGAAGCGTGAGAAGTTCCACCACAAAACGCGGGTGGCAGTGGGGCAGCCCCTCTGCAGCGGTAACCACTCCCCCCTGGCAAGACCAAGGCCTAGCCACCCCAAAGCACTTGGAAATAACAAGGAGAAGGGACTGGGAAAACGGACAAAGCATCAGACAAGGGCTAAGACAACGTGGATTTTGCCCCCACCTCTGGCTGAGGGTTTCTGGGTGACCAGAGACACCCAGCCTCACTCTCTTGCCTTCAGAAGACAGGCAGTAACAGCCAGCAGCTTGGAATTATGTACCATTTTGATTGCAAAGTGCGTATATGAACTTTTTTCCCCCCTTTTCTTGCCTGCAAGCAAACCAAGAGGTACTGGAACAGACAGAAGAAACAAGATTTCACTCCCTCTGCAGCCAAGAATCTCGCTGAAGCCTCACTTGGATTGCTGCTGGCTATAAGCTAAACTGAAAGGAAATGATGTATTTCAGCGACAGTAACTTAATATTAAACGTGGTACCTTTGTAACACTCATCATATTGCATTTCCAAAGGCTTACACCAGAAGTCTCATTAGCAAAACTATTAAAACAAGCACACAGCTGGTGGAGAGCATTTACTGTGCAGAAGAGTCAAATTCTTCTAAATTTATAGTGGCAAAATTGATTACTGATTCTTACATCTGTTGCAAATTTTACATTTAAATTCTCCGTAAAAAGTCACTTTGCTCAGAAACATCAGACTCGGCGACAAAGCAGTTCCCCTCCCCCAGGAACCACATAAATAATCTCCACACAAATCAAACGTGCTCTTTCCAAAATTAGCAATTGTTACTGTCATATAATATAACAAGCACTAAAGCGTGCTTCAGGTGTAACTCGACGTATTTACACCACCTTTATAATCCCACAGGAGCCAGGGGTAACTTTGAAGAAAGGATCACGTTGGAGAAAAAAAAAAAAGACGTAAACAGCACCAGCTGCAAGGCTGAGAATGTTTAAATGTGCAAAACTGGCGTCTTCCTCCCCCAGAACTGTCGCAGGAGGTACCTGTAAAGCAGCAAACGCAGAGCTGGGAGATGGGAACAGGAGAGGGTTTTGTATTTCATGCTCTTTCTCTGGACAAACCATCTCCAGCACCTTCCAGCAAGGAGTGCACAGCCACAGGCGCCAAATCCACGCGCTGTCAATATGTGATACCCTAAAAGCAGCAGAGCTAAGAATTTCCCTTTTTGGCCCTTTTTTAATAAAGAAAAAAAAAGCCATTTGCTACTCCTCACCCACAGAGCCATGATCCTGTTTCTCTATGAAATCTTAATTCCCTTGAAGCAGAAAAAGATCGAGGGCAGGGTTTTACCCCACATCTAAAGCGAGAGCTGCATACGATGCCTACAGACACAAGTCTAACTGAACTCCAGAAAGTGCCAATAAGCTGCTTCTTTTGCTTTTTGTGACTCTCCTGGAAGGACAGGAGGGATAAGGTTCTGCTTCATCATCAGTTCCCGCAGTGCCATAACATCTATTAACCTAACAGGGTTTTTTTTCCCCGTTTGCTTTGTGCGTGGCTCCAGTCCGTTGGAGAGAACATTGGCACCCGGCCCCTCAAAGGTAAAGCAGCTCAGCGATGCCCGCTCGGTGCCTGGCAGCACAGCCAGGAATGTGAGGCACAGCGGGTCGAGCAGATTGGACAGGATTTATCATGATTCAGTCAAAAAGACACAGACAGAAGAAGTGACACCACATCAAGGCTGGATGATGCTCCTTAGAGTACACAAGCGACACCAGGGACCTTCTTCCCAGCACTCAGCAAGGCCATGAACATCCGTCCACCAGCAGCCACTTGCTTCAAGAGACGTCTTACTTTCTCAACTGGTGGAAAAAAACATGCTCAGAGACATTTTAATCACAGAATGGTGGGGGTTGGAAGGGACTTCTGGTGATCACCCAGTCCAAGCCCCTGCCAGAGCAGGGTCACCCACAGCAGGTTGGACAGGAATGCGTCCTGGTGGGTTTTAATTCCAGAGAAGGAGACTCCACACCCTCTCTGAGCAGCCTCTTCCAGGGCTCTGCCGCCCTCACAGCAAAGAAGTTTTTCCTCACGTTGAGATGGAATTTCCCGTGTTCCAGTTTGTGCCCGTTGCGCTTGTCCTGTCCCTGGCCACCACTGAGACGAGTCTGGGCCCATCCTCTTGCCACCGGCCCTTTAGATATTGCTAATGTAATGCTGAACCACAAATGGGACACGTTCTGCTGGTACATCCATCACCATCTTTTCTCCAGTTATTGCCAGAGGCCCTGGGGAGAAATCTGTGAGCGCTTTTGCCGTACTGGGTCCTCCCCACTTCATTTCTGAGCAGCTCAGTGACGGGTTCCCAGTTGTCTCAGTCAACACCCCCATCGCTTGAGAAAACACCTGGCGATTTATGGACAATCACAAGAACAACAGTTTTCAAAGTTTCTCAACCTGCAGAACCCAGTCTAGGAACACTGAGGAAAATGGCACAGAGTCAAAACACAAATGGATGTGAGAGCTCACAGAACAATCGCTTCCTTATTTTGTTGCTCAGACAGCACACCTTTGGTTCATGGTATTTCTGAGAAAAGCATCAACTTGAGCACAAAAGTTCAAGGGATGGAAAATCTACTTTTTCCCTCCTGCGCTTCTGGACCTCATTCCTCATTTGGCTACAGTGTTATGAACCAGCGATGGCTGGAGTGAAGGCGTTTCAACCACTGAAGAGAGATCCTGAGGATGAGAATGAGGACTCGCAGCCCCAGAGCTTCCTCCAAGCGCTTGTCTGTCGAGTGAAGTCACCTCTCAATCGTTGTTATGAACTCCAGGCTGTCTGAGGACGAGGTTACGAGACTTCTCAAACGTGACATTTGGAAAGGGCACAGTCTAAATTGCACTCATTAACACCTTTCTTTTTCTTCTCAGTTTAATTTGGAGGCCAGAAGACACATGACAAGAAACAAATGGAGCCTTCTAGGAGCCTGCCCGCTGTCTAACACAAACTCCTCAAAAAAAACTATTTCTTCACGTAGAAAATTTAACACAAAGATCACCTCAATGACAATCACTCCAGAATGGATAAAACTTGCTCCAAATCATAGTGGACAAAGACAGTTTTTTCACTGTTTGTTGCAGAAAGAAACACCATGAAAGATTTTTGTCTTTTATTCCTGAACTTCCCTTCGAAACGCTGTAGCAACGAATCATCAACATGCTGTATGAGGCTGTCATATTGTACTGGGAACAGTTCATTATTAAATTCACTCCTTTATTAAGGGCTAAAGAACTTTGTGCAGAACTTCAGTCAAAATAATGAAATTCATTATCAGTAGAACTATCTCACTGAGGCAACAGATTTGAAACACACCTTTTTGCCCAGGCCCTTCCATTTCTATTTTTAACAAGAATCAGCTTGTTTTTTTGGTGGCAGGGAAAAGAACAGCCAAGAAGAGGATCCTCACCCCTTTCTCACCAAGGACCTTCTCCTCTCCTTTTCCTTTCTCCCACTCTGTCTATTTGGATCATCAGCGTTTTGCAGCAGGACCTGTCCCCAAGCACCATCCCACCGGCAGCTGGCGGCCACAGCAGCCAGTGGGCTAACACTGCAGGAAGAACACTTGCCAAACACCCCAGTGGCAACCACAGCTGGGTACAATTTGTGGTTTTATAAACTCCCTTGGCCCATTTTTATTTTTCAAATGTGCACAGCTCAAACCTATCCATGACTCTCATCAGCAGTGACTCACCTCGGCTGCAGAGCCAGCTCGTCTCAGCCTTGGGAGGATCGAAAAAACCTGGATGGTTTATCGGGCAGCGGGAAAATCTGGGATCCATCAGCATCACTTCCCCAACACAGCACACCAGCTTTCACCACCTCTTGTTCATCCCAGTCACAGAATCACAGAATGAAACGGGGTTAGAAGGGACCTCTGGAGATCATCTAGTTCAACCCCCCCATCAAAGCAGGTCCACCCAGAGCAGGTTGCACAGGAACGTGTCCAGGTGGGTTTTGAATGTCTCCAGAGAAGGAGACTCCACCACCTCCCTGGGCAGCCTCTTCCAGGGCTCTGCCACCCTCACAGGAGGGAAGTTCCTCCTTATGTTTAAGGGGAACTTCTCATATTCAAGTTTGTGCCCATTTCCTCTTGTCCTGTCCCTGGGCACCAATGAAAAAAGACCGGCCCCATCCTCTTGACACCCTCCCTTTAAGTATTTATAGGTGTTGATCAGGTACCCCCTCTGCCTTCTCTTCTCCAGACTAAAAAGACCCAAGTCCCTCAGCCTCTCCTCTGAAGACAGATGCTCCAGGCCCCTCATCATCTTTGTAGCCCTCTGCTGTACCCTCCCCAGCAGTTCCCTGTCCTTCTTGAACTGGGGAGCCCAGAACTGGACACAGTGCTCCAGATGGGGCTTCATGGGGCAGAGGGGCAGGATAACCTCTCTTGATCTGCTGGTCACACTCTTCCTGATGCACCCCAGGATGCCATTGGCCTTCTTGGCCACAAGGGCACATTGCTGGCTCATGGGCATCATATTGTCCACCAGTCCCAAAGAGCGGGGCCTGAATTCACAGGTAACACCAAGTGACGCGCTCAGAAGGGAAACAGGAAGGTGCTTCTGCTTAGAAGCAGGTCAAGATAATTCTGGTGTACCAGAACCATGTATGACATTAAGAGAAAAGCCTAACAAACAGCTTCCCCAAGAATTCCTGCCGTCCCCCACATGAGATGACACAATCTGCAGCTGAGCAGAGTAGCGTCTCACAAACTGGAGCAACTATTAATTGGCTCTTGTGTTATCAGTGTTTCAAGGACCCTTCAAAGTGCAGTGGCTGCGAGGAGAAAATGCACCTGCTGGTTGAGCTACTTTTTCCTCTCCTCATCACCTTGACCAGGGTATTTTTAGCCATATGGACAGACTTGCCAATACTTTCACCTTCAATTCTTCATAAGGAAATCTCTGACAAGGCATAGCAGTGAATGAACCACATCTATCTGGGGGCAAAAGAGGCAGAAGGAAAGAAATGATGGGTAAAAGCAAGTTCCCCAAAAGACTTTTTCAATATTTTTGCCTTCGATATTTTAGCTGCTCCTCTTTCCACAGACTCCTCTGTTCACACAGAGGATGTAGTACGTTTGTACCGGATTTAAGTAAGCTCAGTTTGGCCTGAGGTCTTCCTTAACAAGCCGACACGGTGGCACACAAGCAGCTTGATCAAACTCCTCCTGCCATTGCAGGAGAAATTGTCACTCAATTACACCGAGTCTCCCAGATCTACTACTGTAAGTACATGTGGCAGAAAATGGTCCAACATTGTCATCTCAGAAGGCAGAAAAACCTCATTATTCAAATGAAACAGTCTCTCCTGTCTGTTCATCTCAGCAGGTAACACGTCAGCTTCTGCCAAATCAGTAAACAGAAGCACTTGCTTCCATCAGAGCGCAGGATCCGTAAACGAGAGGGAAGACACACTCACGGAGCACTGTTCTTATTAATTCATGTGATGCTGGGACCACGCGTGCTTCATTAATTACTGCAAGGACTGTTACACAGCAGACTAAGCTCTGAGCTGACAGCAGCAGACACGGTCCCACAGGCCCTGGGGTCACTGTTCTGCTGCCTCATGGACACAAACTATGACAAACCACTGACAGAGTAAAGGGCTGCCCTCGCTACTTTGCTCAGATCTACTGTTTGGGGTAAATATTCCAGAAATAAGGAGCTTTCTATCTAGCAGGAGGGTGACTAGAGCTGGTAAACTCCAGCACGTGCATTTTAATGTCCTTTACGTACTGCCATTTCAAGGGAACCTTTGAGAACCAGCACTAAGTGCCACACGGGGATTTATGACTCTTCCCAGGCTTTCCCAAATTCCCAGTTTTCCTCCAGCAGCCTGATTTGGGTGCACAGGCTTCATCAGGAAATCCTTTTACTATTTTATAATCTCTTAATCTATCATGGCATTTACTGTCCCATTTGACACACTTTCCGCTCTCCTTTTGTCATCAAATGTTTCCCCACGTGGAAAACTGGTCAAAATTGCTGGACTTGATACACCTTCATGTACAACACCCATAAATACGCTCCCAACACAACCGGAACCCACTTCATGGCCCGTCTTAAGCCTCTCAAGTCTTCTACATTTGTCCTGAGTAGGTAAGGTGCAGCAGGAAGAAAAAAAATATTTAAAAATACATTCTTAAGTAGGTACCTTTTCAGACAAGGCCTTTAGACTGTCTAGAAACCTCTGCCAGAAATCCTTGAAGAGGGGGCGATCAATCCTCTTCAGGCTCTCTCTGGTGCTCGCGTCCACGCTGACGTACAGCTGCGTTACTGGCTCGAGGTTCCTTGGAAATGAGAAGGAGAAGGGAATTGTTGTTTTCAGACATTACCGTTAGCTGGATTTGTGTTTTCCTACCAAAGCACACGTGAAGTACAGTATCTCTGAACTAGCTACTCCACAGGTCCAGCAGCGGCAGGACTACGCAGTATTTACAGGGAAAGCTATCAAAGGCCAGTGGTTCATCTCCATCAAGTGAGCATCACCTTAACAGTGAGATGTTACAACCTATTTTCAACAAGTAACACACCCCAAAGCTGAGAACGTCACACACAGAGGCCTTGGCTGACATTTCCATTATCTTCTCCTCACTGAACTGGAACACACTCCATTCCGAAAGGCCTCCCAACTTAGGCTGCCGGGGGTTCACACCAAGCACCGAGAGCTCTGTGTCTCACCACAGCCCCCACGGTTAAAAAATCATAAAGCTCAGGCCCTTCCCCAAGTTCTACTTGTCCCAGCCCATGGAAAAATAATGCCATTCAATAGAAATTCAGCCAGTTTCTCCTGCTGGACACGTTGAACTTACCTGACCTGCAGCTGGCAGCATCAGTCAAATAATGTTTTTGAAGGGAAATCAAAGCTGTTTAGAAAATAAACCCAAGCACAATCCCCCCCCAGTGTGTCCTCCTTCCACTTCCAAGGCTCTTATTTCATATAAATCCTGCGATATAGTCTTTCTGGTCACATAATGCCGGTGAGCACAGCATCTGTGAGCCCAACACCGGTAACTTCTCAAAAGATTAAACCTGCTCTGCCATGAGAAGAGCCCAGGTTGAGCCTAATCCCTTCCCTAAAGCCCCAGAGAACAGAAGAGCAGCAGCGAGGCCGCAGCCCATTAGTGACAGGATAATGAAGAGCATTAAGAGGAAGAAGCTAAAATGAGTTCCCATGTCACAGACAAAGCTGATAAAGGCACTGAGCGTAACAGACACTGACACCTCGGAGCATCTTCTGCCCCGTGTCCCCGAGACGAAGTGACAGCACCCAAATTGCACCGTGTAACTCTCTCCCTAACAGCTTTAGGACAATGTTTTCCACGCGTTTTTTGTGAATTCTGTTAATGAACAGGGCACAGTCCCAGCCTGATTGGGTTCTTTATAGAAGCTGAGAAGAAATTAGAAACCATTGTTCAGCTGCCAAACAGTGCCACCTAAAAATACACCAAACCCCCTGCCCCCCTGAAGGTGACAAAGGGACAAGAACTGTCCAGAATGAGACCGAGCAGAGCTCTGAGCATCCCGAAAAATCCACTTAACATGGGCACTCAAACAACCTATTTAAACACATTCTTACTATATTTATTTAGACAGAATAATGAAAGAGCCAGAACAAATTTAATATTTTAAGGTTTAAACCCCCTGTTTTGTAAACAAGCTTGTCTGGACGGGCAGCCCAAAGCCACAGTCTCCAAAAATGACCAAATGTTCTAGGTGTAAGTGGATTGAAGTGTTCAGTTTCAAAGAACACAGCCAAAATACTCTCGTCTTTACTTAATGCTGCATTTGCCTAATTAAAAAGGGCCCTGCTGAAGATGGAGCGAGTGATTTTCAAAACACGAGCTGAGAAAAATCATCTCTTCTCCGAGAATCTCAATCTTAAGGACAGGCAAGAGCCAGACTCACTGTTGTACTGCAGAAAATTAAGGAATTAGAAGAGATCCCAGGGAAGGATTTCTGCCCCACGGTGCTCCAAAACAGACTGGTCCCAGGGCTCTGCCACGGCCAGGACTGGAGCCAGGATGGCTCATGCATGCTCTGCTGCAGGGGGACAAGGACAAGGGGCAGCCACAGGTCCAGCCAGCATTAGGGAGCAGCAGAGCACACACTGATGTTCCCAAAACACAGCTACATTTCATAATTAACCGGAAATTTAGTTGCATGGTACTAGGATGGATTTTCCAATGTTCCTCCTTAGTTTTTGGTTGTCATTTCCAATCTAGCTTAGGCAGCTGAGATCACACCCAGAAGATCAAATTCACAGCATTTACCACACAGGAGCTTGGGCAGGAACCACGGCCGAGGAGCGCATCACAGCTCCAGAGCAAGAAATTGCCTTCAGGCCGCCAAGCCATGAGGGGGTTTCAGCAGCCAGACAGGACACAGTCCAAGTCAACGATACTGAGACCAGAACAAGCAATATAATAAAAATGAGTGTTTTCTTACAAGCCATAATAAGCATCTGCTCACTATTATTGTTATTGATGCTCATAAATGCACACACACATGCAAGGGTCCTCGTTCACAGCCTTTAATCAGAAACAAGAGGAGGAAGAGGACGAGAGCCAGGTAACCGCTGCATACAAGTTCCTGGGCCATAAAATCTCCTTCCCTTCATGAGAAGACGTGTGTGCCTGGAGGCAGGTGGGGCTGGGGGCCGAATACAGGAAGGAGAGGAGAGGAGAGGAGAGGGAGAAGGAGAGGAGAGGAGAGGGAGAAGGAGAGGAGAGGAGAGGAGAGGAGAGGGAGAAGGAGAGGCTGGAGACCCTGCCAGGGGGGCTGCAGGGCCCTAAACCCAGGCCACGCTCCCCATTTGTGTGCTGCTGCCTATTTTAGGGTTAACTTTTAAACTCCAGCTCCCCTCCGCTGACAGCGAAAGCGTGAGCTCGGTGCACACTTCAGCTCCCATATTAAGCAAATAGTTTGCTTTGATGAGCCAAAGATCAGTTGCAGTTTTTGAAGACAGCCAGACCAGCATTTTATCACTTGCCTTTTTGTTTTTTTTCAAAAAACATTCAGCAGATCCTAAGAAATGCAAGCTTCAAAATATAGTCTGTGCTCCCTTTTTAAAACACTATTTTTAGGAAAGAGCAATTTCTGTCTATCAGGCACATAATACATGACTTAAAGTAACTTGATTACACAATTATTCAATCATTTGGAATGCCTTTGTAGTGTATAATTACTCACTCAAAAACTGCGTGCCCTCCCCCCTCGCTGCCACGCTCAGACCAGGAGAAGGAAGTGCAAAGGAAGCTCTCACAGAAAGCACTAACACGGAGAGGCACCGAGCCCCAGTGACAGGGGACACACCGATGCCACCCTGTGCACAGCCCCGCTGCCACGCTCACCGAACGCCGGGGCTGGGCTTTGGTGGTGTCATCAGCTGACGATATTCCAACAGGTTCCCAACTACTCTGCAGCTGCCTTTCCTTCCTACATCCCTTCAGATGTCGTTTAAAGCAGCCCAGAGACTCAGGAACATCAGAAACAGGGAATTTCTAAAGACTCTTTCAGAGTTCATTAATATGTTTGGAATGTTCAACCTCAGTCCCTTTGAGTGGAAGGTTAAACACCACTGATCCCACTTTTGCAGATGAGTATGTACTTTTCACCTTTTCTTATAGAATCACAGAATGGTTTGGGTTGGGAGGGACCTTAAAGACCAGCCAGTGCCACCCCTGCCCTGGGCAGGGACACCTCCCACCACACCAGGTTGCTCCAAGCAACCTGCTCCCATCCAACCTGGCCTTGAACCCCTCGAGGGATGGGGCAGCCACAGCTTCTCTGGGCAACCTGGGCCAGGCTCTCACCACCCTCACACCAAAGAACTTCTTCCTGAGATCTCACCTAAATCTCTTCAAGTCTGAAGCCATTACTCCTCGTCCTATCAATACATGCCCTTGTGAAAAATCTGCAACGTGCTCTAGGTGGACCTGCTCTGGCAGGAGGCTGGACTAGATGATCTCCAGAGGTCCCTTCCAACCCCATTTCATTCTGTGATTCTGTGATAGGATTGTCATCCTGCCCTCGGGGTCCTGCTGGAGATGCTGGGCTGTGCAGGTCTTTGGTTTGAGCCATTATGGCTGGTCATACAGATTTAGAGCAAAGATGAGACGGCAGGAGGAGCACAAAACCAAAGAGGCCATTTTTGAGTTCCACTCCTGCTCTGGCTGTGAGGAATTTTCACACCAGTTATCCCTGTCCCCAGGCACAACACACAGCTCACTCGCCGCTCCCCTCCCCTCGTGCCTCCGGCAGGTACTATATTACCTTCTCTTCACTTTCCAAAGTAATCACACTTTGTTTAAGAGACACAGAAAAGAAAATCAAACTGGGGGAGAGAAAGAGCACAGGGAGATTAAGGTTAAAATCAAAGAGATGCCAAGTGGGCTTTTTCCTCGTCAGTGCTCATGCAGGGCTGGCTCTGATGAGCGATAAAATGGAATTAAAACACAGGTCAGCACTCACATGTTTTAGCAGGGAGGTATTTTGTCCAGCTCTTACCTGATCTCATCCGGGAACTGGGCGTTTGTAACCAGGAAACTGGAGATGCTGTGCTGGTGCAGGAGCTTCACAAACCGGTTGATCTCCGGGTACATGATGGGCTCTCCCACCAGCGAGAGGGCACAGTGCTTCGCTGCCATCGCTTCCTCCAATCGATCTGCTCTCACCCCCGACACGCCTGCAAACAGAGGGAAAACGGGCTTAAATCAACTAAACCCCATCCCAAACCATGTGCCTGTGCCTAGAATACACCCTGGCACAAGGAAGACTGAGCAAGACCAGCTGGAGCCCTCCTGAACCTGAGGGGACACCAAGCCACAGCCAGCACCCACTAAGGCATGGTCCAGCAATGTTTGAGCCAAGCTCTCCATCGCCAAGAGCTCAGTGACGCTGCCTGAGCACCGAGACAGAAACATGAGAGCCAGTTTAATGCCACTTCCAGTAGGCATCTTAAAGAAGACCCGGTTATGTCTGTCTGTGCTGCTGACCCCCTGTGGCCCCCCAGCCCCACGGAGATCAGCTCCCCAGAGGGGCTGGGAACGCTCTCCCCAGCAGAGCATCAACCACCAGCTCTGAATCCATGTGGCCACCACAAGAAACGCAACTCTACAAAGGATGTGTTCACAAAGAAAACCCAACACACAACACCATCCTGAACAGGGAGAGACCTTTCAGCACGAAGAGGAAAACACATGGAGCTCAGCTGTAGCGTCCAGGTGAAAACACCTTCTGCAGGTTCAGCCCGAGTGACATCAGTGACACCCATGGGAGGGCAGGGCAGAGGTGGATCCTCCTCCAGCCCATCCGCATCCGACCGAGCGCTCAGGACCCCATGTGAAATCCTCTGACTACAAACAAGCTTTTGTTCCAAATATGTCACTTCGCATTTCCGTGATGTGCCTTGATGTTCTTGAATAAAATCTGAGGTTTTAGATTGGAACTGGATGGCTTTAAAAAAAGAAAGACTTGGGTTTGTAACCCAGTCCTCAGCTCACCTCTGGCTGCTGAGATGCTGGAGCTCCAGCAGTAGAGAAAATGACATGTTCTGCTGCAAAGCCAAGATAAAAAGAGGTGTTTGTGGATGTTGCTTCAGCCGCACGTAGAAAAGCTGGTTTGTGATGAGAGCGAAGCTTCGCACACGTGAAAGCAGCTGGGCTCGGGCCTGAGCAAGTGACGGGGCTAATGGCTACTCCACAGAGACCCGACAGCGCTAAATGAGAACTTTATTTGAAAAGAAGGCCGCATCTAAACCACAGACTGAGATTAAAGGGCTAGCTTTTGTACTCCTAAAGCTACTGTAAGTCATTTTTGGAATTAATTTCCCTCAGCATCTTGCAATGCTACGATACTACAATACTTGGACTACGATAATTAGCGCCAGCTTTATAAGCAGACAGAAAAAAAACTCCAACAGCACGTCCAATTTGAGAGTAACTTTCTCAAAACAGTTTACATCAGATCTGGCACGTAGTAAATACGCTCCCGAGGAGGGCAGAGGTTTTGTATGCAATCGTTTGACCATATAAATCACCGGGCAGACAGGGATAAACTAACCAGGATTAGTGGGTATTGCAGGGAGCACACACTCTCCTGCACGTTTGGTTGCCAAATGGCGACAGCCTCAACCTCTGCTCCTGCCTGAGCCTCCGCCTGTCCTCAGTCTGCCAACTCCAGCAAAGTCAGAGCTGGGGCAGGTCCAACACAGGAGCAGGAGCTGGGAGCTGCAGGAACCCGAGGAGCCCCTGCAAGATGCGGTGGTGAAGAGCTTGGAGCTCCTGCCGAGCTCAGGTCTCAGCAGAGCCCACAGCCAAGGCCCCTTTGATCCACACGTCTCCTTTGGGAAGCAGATTCCAGCTGCTGTCCCATGGGTGCGCTTCAATTTGGGAAAGAAAAGCAGGATCTGGCACATTCCCCTGGAGAGGCTGTTGCTGGCTTCAGGTAGCCCTCTGCAAGCACCATTAACACCAGTCACCACAAGAGCCTGGAGACGGAGGAGACGAGGAACATGTTTTACCCGCTCTTAGAGTGCAACACACAGGTAGCATCAGGATTTCCTACTTCAGGTCATGAGTTTTTGTTTGCTTGTTGTTCCCTAAGTTATATCATCAGACTCCCACTCTTTGAGTTTTGAATTATGTTCCCATCCTGTGAGTGCCCTTCACAAGGGCACAGAGATTTACTAGTCACTACCCAGAAAATGTATCCATCAAATAAACTGCTCCCCACCTTCCCCCCTCAGCTCCCTGACAGCACTGTCTCCCGATCAGTTACTCTAAAAAAGAATTATGTGACATTAACTAACATCTATGGTCTTCAAAATCAGTACAAACTAGGGCAATAATAAAAAAGCAGATGACACTGCATCATCTCTGAAAGCACCCACAGGGACTCTTACAGGACAGAGGGCTGTCCTCGAGGATAGAGGGTACCCAAGTACCCTTCTGTTCCTTCAAGGAAGATCTCATTTCCACTACAATGCATGGAATTAATAAAGCATCAGATTAGCTCTCCATCCACAAAGATGAGGGAGGGACTGGAGCATCTCCCTGATGAGGAAAGGCTGAGAGAGCTGGGGCTCTTTAGCCTGGAGAAGAGAAGGCTGAGGGGAGACCTTATTAATGCTGACAAGTATCTAAAGGGTGGGTTGAAGGAGGATGGAGCCGGACTCTTGTCCATGGTTCCCAGTGACAGAATGAGGGGCAACGGGCACAAGCTGGAACACGGGAAGTTCCACTCAAATCTGAGGAAGAACTTCTTTGGGGTGAGGGTGGCAGAGCCCTGAAGAGGCTGCCCAGGGAGGGTGTGGAGTCCCCTTCCCTGGAGATCTTCAAGACCCACCTGGATGCAGCCCTGAGTGATGTGCTCTGGGCAGCCCTGCTTTGGCAGGGGAGTTGGACTGGGTGATCTCTAGAGGTCCCTTCCCACTCCGACAATTCCGTGACTTCCTTTGGAGATGGCTGTATGTGTGTACCCGAACGCAAACCTGTGGTACTTGGAAAAAAAAAAAACACAATTTATTCAAGGAGCATTTTGAATAGATGCTTCCCTGAGCAGCAACACCAGAGCCCCAAGGGCTCTCCAGCCAAGACACCTTCCCCATCCCCTGCTCAGGCCTTGGGGTGGTTGGTGGGGTCGGGGT
>VXAK01005818.1:53003-106929 GCA_013399435.1 Arenaria interpres | reverse complement strand
CCCCAGAGCCTTCTCTTCTCCAGGCTCAACAACCCCAGCTCTCTCAGCCTGTCTTCATAGGAGAGGTGCTCCAGCCCTCTGAGCATCTCCGAGGTTCTCTCTGCTGGACCCGTTCCAACAGGTCCATGTCCTTCCTGTGTTGAGGACTCCAAAGCTGGACACTTTGCTCCAGGTGGGCTCTCACGAGTGCAGAGTAGAGGGGCAGAATCACCTCCCACGACCTGCTGGCCATGCTTCTTTTGATGCAGCCCAGGATGCGGGTGGCTTTCTGGGCCGCCAGCGCGCATTGCCGGCTCATGTTGAGCTTCTCATCCACGAGCACTCCCAAGTCCTTCTCCTCAGGGCTGCTCTCCAGCCATTTTCGATCTTTCTCCTTTCACAGTTGCAGGACAAGGGTAACTGTGCTGAGGATGCACACCCGAGTTTCAAGGAATATTTACAAATTTGTTTAGTAAGCTCCAAAAAGTAAGAACTGGGATGTTGTTATGGGCCTTTTGATGCTTCGGAAATATTTTGAGGTGCTGCCAAGTCCATCTATCACCTCTCTCTCTCCCCAGCCCTGTTTGGGAAGGCCCTGGGGGCAGTAAGGGAAGGAGGGAGTTGTTCCTTAGTCTGAAGTTGGGTTTACACGGATTCTTGCGCTCAGCTTTCAGAAGGCTTTCGAGCATCTGCAAAGTAACTTTTTGCTTTTCACCTTTCTTTAGTGCAAACAACACACATTTCTGCCCTAGAAGGGCAACGCCTCCATCACCCCACACCAGCACCGCACAGCTCGGGGGCAACACGCCCTTGACTCCCCCAGGGGCTGTGGGCAGACCCAGTCACTGCTTTAAACATGCGGCTTCTGCCTACGAAAACATAAATTACTATTTTGAGTCAAGTCCTGCCTCATAAAAAGGAGGAGGGTCGCTATTGTTATTGATAACCAGGTCTGGTTAGAATCATAGAATTGTCGACCTTTCAGATCATCCAGTCCAACCCAACACTGCCAAACCCACCACTAACCCATGTCCCTCAGCACCAAGTCTGCCCGGCTTTTAAATACCTCCAGGGATGGTGACTCCACCACTGACCTGGGCAGCCTCTTGCAAAATTTGATAACCCTTTAGCTGAAGAAATTTTTCCTAATATCCAATCTGAACCTCCCCTGGTGCAACTTGAGGCCATTTCCTCTTGTCCCATCGCCTGTTCCTTGGGAGAAGAGACTGACCCCCCCCGGCTACACCCTCCTTTCAGGGAGTTGCAGAGAGCGAGAAGGTCTCCCCTCAGCCTCCTTTTCTGCAGGATGAACACCCCCAGCTCCCTCAGCTGCTCCTCACCAGACTTATTCTCCAGACCCCTCACCAGCTTCACTGCCCTTCTCCGAGCACGTTCTAGCACCTCAACGTTTTTCCCATTGTGAGGGGCCCAAACACAGCACTTGAGGTGGGGCCTCACCAGTGCCAAGTACAGTGCCAAGGGGGACAGTCACTGCCCCAATGCTGCTGGCCACACCATTCCTGATACAGGGCAGGATGCTGTTGGCCTCCCTGGCCACCTGGGCACACTGCTGGCTCACATTCAGCCACTGTCGACCAACACCCCCAGGTCCCTTTTTGCTGAGCAGCTCCAGCCACTCTTCCCCAAGCCTGGAGCGTCCATGGGGTTGGTGTGACCCAAGGGCAGGACCCAGCACTTGGACTTGGTGAACCTAATACAATTGGCATCGTCCCATCAATCCAGCCTGCCCAGATCCCTCTGTAGAGCCTTCCTACCCCCCAGTAGATCAATGCTCCCACCCANGGCTCACATCCAGCCTCTGTCGCCCAACCCCCCCAGGTCCTTTTTTGCTGAGCAGCTCCAGCCACTCTTCCCCAAGCCTGGAGCGTCCATGGGGTTGGTGTGACCCAAGGGCAGGACCCAGCACTTGGACTTGGTGAACCTAATACAATTGGCATCGTCCCATCAATCCAGCCTGCCCAGATCCCTCTGTAGAGCCTTCCTACCCCCCAGTAGATCAATGCTCCCACCCAACTTGGTGTCCTCTGCAAACTGACTGAGGGTGCACTCAATCGCCTTGTCCAGATTGTTGATAAAGAGAGAACCAGGCCCAATACTGAGCCCTGGGGGACATCATTCATGACTGGTTGCCAACTGGATTTAACTCCATTCACCACCACTCTCTGGGTCCAGCCTCCAGCCAGTTTTTTACCCATTGAAGAGCCCTTCCATCCAAACCATGGGCAGCCAGTTTCTCCAGGAGGATGGTGTGGGAAACTGTATCAAAGGCCTTACTGAAGTCCAGGCAAACAACATCCACAGCCTTTCTCTCATCCACCAACTGGGCCACCGTGTCATAGAAGGAAATTAGGTTTGTCAAGCAGGACCTGACTTTCATGAACCCGTGCCGGCTGGGCCTGATCCCCTGGTTGTCCTTCACATGCCACATAATGGCACTCAGGATGATCTGTTCTTCTGGCCGCTCCCCTCCCAGTTCAGCACAGCAGCTCCTATGGAACCGGCTTCCCTGGAGCTGCTGGTCCAAGAGCACGAGATGATTCAAACCAGCCACTTGATGAAAACAAAGCTCATGAGGCCCTAAAGCTTGAGTTATTTTTCCACCTATCCTATAACTCCAGTGAATGAGACAGAGCAACCCCGCTCTGCTGACAGAAGGGGGTTTTGCCTGTCACATTTTTAATCCATTGGGTTCTCTCTGTGCACGGCCAACATAAACAAACGGGTTCCCAAAACGACAGCCAAGACTAAGGCTCATCTTGCACATTTTATGGTTGCTTCATTCCACTCCTCCACTGTCAGAAAGGAAGAGCTGAGTCCTAGACCCGTCCTGCCAAGCTGGACAGCCCTCCCGGCACACACAGCTGACCCTGGCGGGTAACCAAGTTTATCACATCTGGGAAAAAAATAAAAACCCCATCCATCTATATAGATATAAACGCATAATGAATAAATAACACACTCATTTCCTAGGGGAAGTAAAATCCAGTAGCTTTCAGGGGTGCTGTGTAACTGCAGCTTCAGTCACAAACAGATGGACTGAATAATTCCTGAAAATATTAACACCCTAAATGCTACCGCTCACTCATTAATGAGAAAAATACAACCTAGAAGTTTCAGAGCCAACACAAAAGCTCCCAGGGAATTAAAGCTAGGCAGTGTATTTCCCATCAGGTTAGAGGTTGATTCCTTTTACCATTGACCTACCCTCACTTTTACACAAGAATCTAGATTTCTCACCATCCAGACCAGCTTTAGCCACCACGGAAACCTCGACGCATAGCGAGGAAAAGGCTACGGCAACCACCGAGATGCACACGAGGCAACTCCACTCTGCTCCCTCGAGGCAGCAAAGGCTGACTCGTGTTGTATGTCAACAACAAGGCAGAACATCTCAGAAAACTGTAAATGCGCCACAAGAGTTTCTTCTCACCCATCTTTCCCATATTATAAATCTCATGCCTCCTTCCCAGTATTTCCCAGACGACCAGAACTTTGAAGATGCCACTGCTGGTTACCTTCCAAAAGCATCGTTAGCAGGGAAGAGGTGGGAGAAGTTACCTTTGAACTGCTTGATCATATTCTGATGATTCTCAATAGCCTCCTGAAAGATCATTTCGGGTTGGTCCATCTTCCATCGCCACTCTGTGCCCACGGGGTTTGTATGATGTCTGAAGGGAAAATAGACAGTTATCTGCTGCTGTTTGTAACACACGTGTAAGAAGCCACCCGTCGCCCTGAAAACTTTGGCGTTGTTTAATAATGTTAAAAGCAACAAGAAATTCTCAGCAATATCTTGCTTCTGACACAACTTTCAGGTCTCATCCTTGACCACCATTCTCATACCCCTCTTCTTCCACGCTCTGGTCTGCACAGGAGGAATAGACCTTGCAGTTTATATTAAACTTAACGATTTTGAACCACAAGTGAAAGGTATCTAAGCTAAAGTGATGGTCTGCAGCCACAAAAACCTCCGGAAAGAAAGGAAAACTGGTTCTACCTCCTCTTCCGGTCAATCTCCCAGATCTACTCAACTGGGGCTTCTCATGACTTTGGAGATCTGCCACTGTGATACTGAAACCCAAATGCAAAACCTAAAATTAAAATGCTAATTTCTCTGAGCCAAGCAGATTGCATGATAAAAAAACCCCACTGATCTTCCATCTGTGGGACAACTTGTGTCACATCGGGTTGGGAAGCCAACCTTGCCCACCCAGAAAGGACCACTCTACCCATATTTTGTTTTCTTCAAAACCAGAAAAAGCCTACCAGGTGCTTGAGTGGATTTGCCTGGGAAGATACGTGGAGTTTCACCCTATTCCCTACTTCATTAGCATGAAAAGAGGTTTACAAAGCCATTGTCATCTGGAAAAAAATGCATCCTGACCACTAAATGAAATATTAGAAGCAGCTGGTGTCCCATTGGGCAAACACAACCCAGAGAGATCCTGTAGGAGGGCACAAACCTCTCCCTGGTGGGAGGGATTTCCCACTAATCTCGCTGTACTTAGACTGGTATCAAATAGGGATAATTCAGCCTTTACCAATCATCCTAAGAAAGTCAATGTATTTCTGTGCTTTCACGTCCTCCTTCTCTCCATCTTCTCCTGCTTCTTTTCCAAAATATGCTACAAAAGTTCCTCTGCTTTTCCCCTATCGATTCTACTGCAGCTCTAGAATAATTTATTAATACAAGAGTAGCACGTTTCAGTGTCTTTCAAAATAGCACTATGGGATTAACAGAGCTTTGGACAAGAAAATAAGATCAAGCAAACTCCTGAAATTCTGTTTTCTGACCAGTTGATCTCAGTTTCCTCTCCACACTCCATCATCCCGGGAAGTCAGCCCCAGAGAGAACAGAGGTTTCCTGCTGTATTCAGCCTTCCAGCTACGGGGCATCAGGACACAACACCCAG
Organism: Arenaria interpres; assembly: GCA_013399435.1. Classification (NCBI taxonomy): domain Eukaryota; kingdom Metazoa; phylum Chordata; class Aves; order Charadriiformes; family Scolopacidae; genus Arenaria; species Arenaria interpres. Next base: position 102,016 of record VXAK01005818.1, on the reverse strand, counting down.
CATTTAACTCGAGGAGAAGAGACCGAGGAAAGCTCTTTCTGAGAAGGCAGTGGCCGGTCCAGCGCTCACTGAAGACAATCAAAAGACTCCCACTGACTTCTCCAAGTGAGAAACACCCGCAGCTCCACACTTCGACAGTGCTAAAACACACAAATTCTAGACCCAGCATCAATAAAAACAGCCCTTTGGCCCAAACATTTCTTCATCCACTTCAAGAGCAGAGATTCAAACGCTGTTCTCGAACTGCTTCACCGTCTCAAAGATCCTTTAAATTAAAACAGCTTTGCTTTTTGAATTTCCTTCTTTTTTTTTTTTCTTTTTTCTGTCCGCCAACATGGAAAGTTTTCTGAATGCCAACTATAAAAGGCATTTATAAAACTCTTACATGTTTAACTACATAACTTGTACCTTGTATATTTAATAGGGCAAGTTGGCAGAAAATCAATCGGCTCTGGACAGCTATTAATTACCAGCGTCTAACAGTCCTTGAATTTTTACACATTCTAACTGTTTAATAAACATACCAGGTCATGCCTACAAAGCAGCTTATTTGGCAAAAAGCAGTTTTTCTTCTAATAGGGGAGCAAAAGCAATATCTTGTGGCTGATGAGATTGTTTCACAGTCCCTGGCACGGAGAGAATGTCACTGTCACCTTCTCATTGCCCCGTGGGCTCGGTGATCCCTTGCATCACCTGCCTCACCAGTGACTCCAGTCTGGAGCAGGTCATTGCGCGCAGCGTTCCTTCCCTTCCAAAAATAACACCAGCAAAAAGAAAAAATTCTCACTCAAACCCCCACACACCAGAAAACACTTATTTTATTCAAGATTTCAGGTGTGAAACAGGTTTGATTTGATACTTCAGAGACAAGATGTTCCTGCAACAACACCCCAAGATTGTGCAGAAGGTGAAGGGGAGCTCCCAGCTCACTCCCGCTCCCCCCTGGCTAATGAGGCTGCCTCCCATCCAGCTTTAATTGCATTCTCATCAGACCTGTGATCTACCAGCGGGATTTGCCAGCATCACCAAAGTGTCCCTGGCCATCGGTCAGACCCCTGTGACTGTATTCTTCAGTGGGGGAGCACATCCCCCTCCCTGATCACTTGTATATTATTTTAATAAACCAGATTTTGCTTGATACTCTTCTAAAAATGTTTGCTCTCTTCTGCAAGCAATGCTTAGCACGTGAAGTCTTTCCAATGCTTAGGTATGTGAAGTCTTTCAAGAAACGTTGAGGGAAAATGCAGCACAGGGATGAAGTGTCATTTACTCCATGATGTCAATACCTGGGGGGGGGAACATGAAGGCGAGGAAATGCTGGCGGCAGCGAGCCCTAAGGGATGGAGTCACGGGTCCCAGGAAGGAAAGAGCAGAACAAACCCAAGAAAGTTCAAGAAAGGAGACTTCACTGAACCCTGAGAACCCACAGGAGAAGAGTTTAAGGGCAAAGGAGTTCAGGGGAAGCAGCAGGTTTTTTAGACCCTATTAAGACAAAAAAAAAAAACAAAGATATGAAGAGTAACAGGAAACCAATCTGGCAGGATCACAGGTTCTTCTGCAGCCCTGTGATCCTCCAGCTGAAAATAAACGGAAGAGCACAAGAACACAGGGTCATAATCAGAAAGGTGAAGGCAGAAAATGAGACGCAACTTGCACAGGACATCCAAAAGGGTGAAGAAGACAGACTCTCCCTACAACAATGTGAGGAGGAAGAAGACAACCAAGGAAAACATTTGTCCAAGGCACAAGCAAACAATGTCTAATGTTTCTTTATGATGAGAAGAAACCTGTTCGCACCTTTTCTTTTACTTTCTCCTGATGGCGACGGGAAGAGCCCAGACTAGACCAGGAAAAGGACAGGTCAGAGGTGCTTAATCAAAGTGAAATGTTTTCACTTGGATGGTTAACATTGGATGAATTGGCTGACAGCATCAGAGTCGCTGGCAACAAGCTGAAAGTTTGGGAGGAGCATGTAAAAGTGATTTAAAACACCAGAAAAATGCAAATGCAAGGTCCACTTTAGCACAAGCCAAGTATTTCTATACCGGCCCCTCTTGACTTCCAGTTCCTCAGGACATACTGGATTTATTAAGTGTGTGAGCCCCAGAATACAGAACAGCCACCATGAACGTGCTGAGAACATTTCATGCCAAGGCCACCACTGGTCCTTGTAGGCAAAGGGAAAGAAGAAACTGAGCTTTTGACACCATCTTACCCAATATTGTCATAATCTGCCTAAGAAACTCTCTGTACTAGCACTGTTCTGTAAGAAAGCACAAATCAGGGTGGAAAACTTGAATCCACTGGTTCAGTGTGAGACTAAATCTACTCCAAAAGGCACCTCCAGGATTGTGTCCTGGTCTGGTCCTGTTCAGCACGTCCCCAGAGTTGGATGATGGCTCAGGAGGCCACATCTGAGGTGGAACCAACCCAACTGGAGATGCCAACTCAGGGAGGACAACATGCAATTAAAAAGTTCACCACGATGATGGTATCACACGGTCAGAACTTGTATTTGGCTGCAAAATGCCTGCTGGGGGGGATAAAGTGAAGACTTCAAGTCTCTCAGATTTACTGTCTCAAATCAGATGACACTCACTTTGAAAAGAAAAAGAGAAGTTTTGATAGGAACAATTAAAAAGCCCTTATCTGGACTGCTGTCTGAGGACGAGGAACACAACGTTTCTGTAGAAATTTCCTGTTAAATAACAAACAATTATTTCTCTTGTTGCTCTGAGCAATCTCTTGTTAGCTGCAGGAATGACAGAAATAATGCTTTATTATGAATAAATTCAGGAAGAGAAAAAAGCTGTTGAAAAGGCAGGGAATTATTCCTAAATGCTGAAAAATTTAAACAGCTTTAGAGGGGGAAAAATTGGGGAAATAAGGCTGAAGTGAAATGTTTGGATATCTGAACATCCAAAGAAAACTCTTATTTTAAAAGTGACAAAATATTCAGTATTTTCAAGAGAAAAGTTGGGCTTTTCTCATGTTTTAAAACTGAATTAAATAAAAAGATTTTTTTCAGAAACAAGTGAAAAAGAACAAAATGAATTGATGAATTCTAGTTTACATTAAATAAATCAACCCATAACTTCTCCATTTTCACCAGCAGTGAACTGCAGCTCAGCCCCCACCAACTCCTTAAGCTTTTTTAAATCAGCTGCTCAATCAAAATAAATTTAGTCTTCTCCTTGTGAAATTACTTGGTCATATCACAACACATGGCAGCAACTGACAGTACCAATAGTGAGGAGTTCAGACCAGCTCTTCTGAACTGAGAGGACTGAACCTGAGAAGATTTTTAGAAGAGCCCACTTCTGGTACTGGGACTGGTACGGGGCCCTGGTGAAGACCCACCTCAAACACTGTGTCTAGTTCTGGGCCCCTCATGACAAGAAAGACATTGAGGGGCTGGAGTGAGTCCAGAGAAGGGCAATGGAGCTGGTGAGGGGTCTGGAGCACAAGTCTGGTGAGGAGCAGCTGAGGGAGCTGGGGGTGTTCAGCCTGGAGAAAAGGAGGCTGAACCTTCTTGCTCTCTCCAACTCCCCGAAAGGAGGGTGTAGCCAGCGGGGGTGGGGGTCTCTTCTCCCAAGGAACAGGCGATGGGACAAGAGGAAATGGCCTCAAGTTGTGCCAGGGGAGGTTCAGATTGGATATTAGGAAAAAATTCTTCACGGAAAGGGTTGTCAAGCCTTGGAAGAAGCTGCCCAGGGCAGTGGTGGAGACATCATCCCTGGAGATATTTAAAAGTCGGGCAGACGTGGCACTGAGGGACATGGGTTAGTGGTGGGTTCGGCAGTGTTAGGTTGATGGTTGGACTGGATGATTTTAAAGGTCTTCTACAACCTAGACGATTCTATGATTCATACACTTCTGAAATCTTAAGGATGGAAGATGCCCCATGCTGAAAAACTACATCCCAGCCCTAAGAAATGCTCACTCTTAAGAGAAGGACAGTTACCAGGAAGGCAGGCAATGCTGGGAACCTCCCAAAACCTGCCCTGGGCCTGTACCAACATATTTGGTTCCTTCCCAGCAGAAGCAGGCCCAGCACAGTCTCAAAGGCTGTTTCAAAACTATCCTGAATGTCAAGATGTAGAAGTTTGCTTTTAGGGCCATCATCCCTCCGCCACGTTACCCATTATGGTAACTGGGCACCAACTCACCCACTGCCTGCAACAACTACCAAGACAGACATGAGCATTTCATAGCCAATACCCTGCTTATAGTCACTGCTGGTGCCATGAATATCTAAACTAGCAACAACAACTACAAAAGCCTTCAACAAGTCCAAGACCAGGAAAATGCACACTGCTATAAAACAAGACACACAGATTAGGCCCAAGGGACAACAAAGCAGGGAGGAATCAAACCTGAAGAAAACAAGGAACTTCGGCTCATAATATATGAATTCTGTAAGCGAAAAATAGCCAAATGGAAACAGTGGAAGAAGAGAGTATTGACTTTGCAGAATAGGGACAGGAGGCTGGAGATGCAGAGAGACTCTGAGCTTTCAGGCTCAGGTTCCAAGTTTCACAAACCTGCACCGTTAACTCCTTTGTCACCATAATATTTCCCATTTCCCTGAATAATTTAGCCTTTGGAGTCAAGTCACTTAATGAGAAGAAGCTTTTGTTTTAATCTGCATTTTCAGTTTCTTCTTAAATTTTTTGAAGACCTTATGAAGTACCTCTTGTGCGGGAGACGAATAATCCCATTTTGTGGGGGTTACTGTGATCACTGACTTCTGGCCATACACTTATTTAGATCATCTGAACGGAACTTCAGCTGTTGTCTACTGGAAAAATTAAAGCTGAAACCTTGAAGTACAGGTATAAACATCATGAAGCTACCAAAGAAGAAATATGAACCAATTTCTTTACGGGATGTTTCCCTCTGTCTGGTTTGCATCCCCCTCAGATGCAAAAATAATAAACCCTATTAATTTAAATCTTGTTTAGCTGTTCCATCTCTCCACAATAATTGATTGGACTTTAGACACTCTGCCAGAAAACATAATCACATCAGGTTTGCCTGGTGACTGTGCTGCAACACACAGTGTCAGAAAGCCTCAGTCCCCACGCTTGCTCTAATTGATTAAAAGATTTGGTCACTTGCACATTTCTATTTAGACAATTAAGCTAAAGAGATGCTACAAACACTGTGAAACCAGCAAAGAGCAATAACGGATAGACTATTTTTGTAGGGAGAATTATGACTTTGGGCTCTTGCAGAAATTAAGGAGTTTCTTTCCCCCCTTCCTGCCCTTGCTACTGATGCCAGAGCCCCAGGACACAGCACGATGGCTGCCTCGTGGAGGAAACAATTTGCTTTTCCTGCCCTCCAAAGGAGAAGCAGCTCAAGGGAGTAAATTCTACTCCTCTGCTGTGCTCTGGGGAGACCCCATCTGGAGTGCTGTGTCCAACTCCGGAGTCCCCAACATCAGAAGGACATGGACCTGTTGGAGCAGGGCCAGAGGAGGCCATGGAGATGCTGGGAAGGCTGGAGCCCCTCTGCTGTCAGGACAGGCTGAGAGAGTCGGGGGGTTCACCCTGGAGAAGAGAAGGCTCCAGGGAGACCTTGGAGCCCCTTCCAGTCCCTCAAGGGGCTCCAGGAGAGATGGGGAGGGATTCTTGATCCATGAGGGGAGCCATAGGAGGAGGGGGAAGGGTTTGACACTGAAAGAGGGGAGATTGAGATGAGATCTCAGGAAGAAGTTCTTTGCTGTGAGGGTGGTGAGAGCCTGGCCCAGGTTGCCCAGAGAAGCTGTGGCTGCCCCATCCCTGGAGGAGTTCAAGGTCAGGTTGGAGGGGGCTTGGAGCAACCTGGTCTGGTGGGAGGTGTCCCTGCCCAGGGCAGGGGGATGGTACTGGATGGTCTTTAAGGTCCAGCCAAACCAAACCATTCCAACCCAAACCATTCTACGATTCTACAATAAGCTGCCATGTTATAAACCTGCATCCCCAAACTCTCAGCCAGCTTTCTGGCAGAGGCCAGGAAGCATGAGCCAGAGGTGACACCAGTCAGGAGACACCATCAGGCTTACCAGGGAGGAGAAGGAAAGCCTCCAGTGCAGAGTCCAGCTACATCTTTTACAAATCTCCCAACTTTCTGAGGGTGTTTGAATGCTGGCTCCACCCAGGAGTCCTGGTTTGGGGCCAAAACGCATCAGTCATGACCAGCCAACTACAGTGACATCCAATTCCCAGGGAAACCAGCTGAACTACAGCATTTCTTGCCAAAGCAAGGAAGGGAAAACAAACAGGCTCCTTGGCCTTTTCCTCAGCAATCCCGGGAGAGCTGCAGTGGTGATGCAGTTGGAAATGCTGGCAGACTCTACAAATGTCAAAATCCTGAAAGAAGAGATCAAGGCAAAAAAAAAAAAGGAATCACAGCTGTCTTATCTGCACGTTAGTGTGCAGAGCTGTGTGACAAGAGCAGCAAGGCATAAAACCTGGATTAAAAACATCTTGCCAAGAGTAGATCAAAACCTGCACTTCATGTGTCTCCAACAGCACAGATGGCAGTGGCTAGTAAGAAGGTAAGAGGCACTGGTGCTGGGCAGGAGGAGCGCGTGATTCTACATTTAGTCTCAAGTGATTAAGAATCTGCAAGGCACGGTGGGTTTGAAATGAAAAAAATAATTAAGAAATGGATTTTTATATATAGATAGTCCTGGCTGCAGGGTTTGTGAACTGTGGTGATGTGCACGTGGTAGGGAGGAGAGCGGGGATGGAAGACTCCTCTTCCCGTTAACCCAACCTCCAGCCACGCAAAGGCTGCAGCAGCCCAAACCCAGAGGCTGAAAACCCAACCAAGGCAGAGAAAGCTCCTTCCAGTTCTGCTTTGTGTCAAGGTGAAGGTTGACCATAATGTGGAACGAGTCTCACACTGAGCCTTCTCTCTCAAACCTCTACCGAGCTGGCAGACAGACAGCTGCCATCCACATGGAAGAGTCCAACAACTAGACCCCATTTCACCCACAGAAGGTAAATAAATGAGACCATTTTTCAGCACAGTCCCCTGAAAAGCCCCTTCCTTGCCTCCAGGTTGTTGCCATTAGGAATATAAGAGTTCAGGCATTCGTTATCATTAGGGCCACTGTTGCAGGATTCCTCTGAAAAGTGACAAACGACAGGCACAGGATGATGAGTTAGAGACACAGGGAAGGTATCGCACACGGTGATTTATCCCAATTACTGCACTTTTCAATTTACACTCATTTGACTTCCCCGATCCAGCCCCACACTCCAGACACAGGCGGCTGCTGCTGAGCGATACTGCGTTGGGTCGTTCTGAAGGGGAACAGAGTTAAATGGTCTGTGGTGAAATACGGGGAACAAAACACCCCATTCTGGCAATGTTATGGCTTTCTATTTGGTGTTTATGTACCTTCTGTGTAGGGACAGAGGGATAATACGCGTGGCAATCATCTTCCACCCAGTACAGTCCCCACTGCAGAATTAAACGCACCGTTGCCAGCTGACACGGTGGAAACACGGAGTGAGCAGCAGCACTACATTTCTCTCCCCGGTCCTTAGACTGCTCTAAAGAAAAGCAGCAAAATTCACACATTAACATGCCATTTGCTGTGTCCTTTCAAGGCAGGGTATGATAAAAACCCATCGAGAGCCCCAATTAACATTTTGGTACAGACTCCCAAATGCAAACTTAACAGGCTGACCACTGTCTAAGGCATATATTTAACACTAATGTGCGAGACAGCTTCAAAGCGCCTTCAAAGTTATAGCAATTCTTCTGCACTGGCATTTAAACATTCTCCTGAAACATTTGCATTATTAAAACATAAAGACTATGAAAGACAGAAAATGGTCCTCGGAGGAATTTGGCTGGTTTTGCATGAAATACTGGGATGTCAAGACACCCAGCTCAGGGATGGGATGGGATGGGGGTTATTGGCGCTGAGCCCCCTGGGGCAGGCAGAGATACCGAAGGAAGCGCAGCCCCCGTGGTCTGAATTAACAAGGTAGAAGACAAAAGAGCTCAAAGAATAACCTCCACGTCCTCCCACTCAGCACCGTTTCACGTCACAGCTTTTATTTCTGCTGAGCCTCTCGGTCTCTCCCACCGATCCCATCCCGCACTCCCCCGCCTGGAAAAAGCTTTCCTTGGAAGCCCAGGCGTTGGGTGAGCAGGCGCTGGAGCGGCTCAGCTTCAGATCCCAGCAAAGCTCATTTCCTTCAGACAATTAACAACAAAGTAATGCCTCTGAGAAAAGGGTCACTTTACCAACTAAAACAAAGTGATTTATTAGCTCCTGCTTTAGAAAGGCAACAGCAACCAAGTCATCACTTTTTACTCATTGAGAAGGCAACTGAATTGGGGGAAGGTGAAGGTACTTTAAATTAGAAAAATGGTCCCATTTCAAACCAAAGCTACTCGCAGCACTTAGTACCTTGGTGGCTTCGCATAGCATGAGCAAAACCATGTTCTCCAGAGCATCAGGAGCCCCGGGGAGTCCCAGACAGTGATCTTCAGGGGGATCCAAACCTCCACACAGCACTGGGCACAGGCAGCAGTGGGAACTGCAGGGTGGTGGATGGAGAGGTCTCTGTCTCCTGCCTCCCCAACCCTCCTTACACTGGTCCCACCTAGGCTGAACCTGCCGGAGCCCAAGACCTTGTGTCCAAGAGGGCACAGTTCTTGAGGAGGTGGCACTGAGGAGCCCTCAGATCCTCTTCAGCCTCTAAGAAGTGGAGCGCGCCCACCCAGCTCATCCCTACCATCCCTGACCCACAGCAGCTCTCAGTGGGGAGCAGCACAGGCAGGAAGGGGACGAACACTGCTCCTTCCAAACCCTTCCTTCCCCAGTTCCCAAAGTGAAAAGGGCACCCAAAAACACTGCCCCAGGTATGAGGAACAGGACAGTCAGGGACATGGACAGTGGGACTGAGGGCACCCTCAGCAAGTTTGCCAACACCACCAAGCTATGTGGAGTGGTCGACATGTTGGAAGGATGGGATGCCATCCAGAGGGACCTGGACAGGCTGGAGAGGTGGGTCTGTACGAACCTCATGGGGTTCAACCAAGCCAAGTGCAGGGTCCTGCACATGGGTCTTGGCAATCCTGAGCACAAACCCAGGCTGGGTGGAGAATGGCTGGAGCGCAGCCCTGAGGAGAAGGACTTGGGGGTGTTGATGGATGACAAGCTCAGCATGACCTGGCAACGTGCACTGGAAGCCCAGAAAGGCCCCTGCACCCTGGGCTACATCCCAAGCAGCGTGGCCAGCAGGGTTAGTCAGGGGGATTCTGCCCCTCTGCTCCACTCTGGGGAGATCCCCCCTGCAGTGCTGCCTCCAGCTCTGGGGCCACCAACAGAAGAAGGACACAGACCTGTTGGAANTGGAGGGGTTCAAGGGCAGGGTGGAGGGGGGTTGGAGCAACCTGGTCTGGTGGGAGGTGTCCCTGCCCAGGGCAGGGGGTGGCACTGGCTGGTCTTTAAGGTCCCTTCCAACCTAAACCATTCTGTGACTCTGTGACAGAGTAGAGCAGAGCCCCCATCCCAAAGTACAACCACAACAGTATTTTACCTCCAGCAAAATACGCATTTGTTGGCGCAGGCCAGGCTGGGGGTGGCCTCCATGCAGCGGTGGCTCTCAATCCCATAAAAGGTGTGTTTGTAGCAGCCTCCTCGGCCTCGAAGCATCGACTATCGGCAGAGAAAAACACACACAAATACAAAAAAGAAGTCAAACACACCATCTGTAACCAGAGTGCAAAGGTTTGAAATCTGCTCCCTGGGCATGTTTGTAGTTTTCAGTCACTTGTAATTTTGCTGTTCAGAGTGACCGGTGACACGTGAGCGAGGTCACAGCTGGGGAGCGAGTCTGAACGATGATGGATGCAGGAAGAAATTCACAGCAGGCAGATCTATCCAGTCTGATTGCTTATATATGGCCTTACAGAAACATGGCATTTACGATGTCAACTTTACAACTGTTTTAGAGGAGAGAAACTTTAACATAATCAATAACTCCTCACTCTCAGCCCTGCAGCGTAACAATGTGCTCTACCGAAGCTTTTCACTGAATCAGCCAACAAAAGGGAGCGGGTGAAGCCACTTAAACTGCAAGAAATATTACTGTAAAAGCCCACTAAAGAGTAACAAAGATCAATTTCAAGGCTGCGCTACTGAACACTCAATTCTTCTAATTTGTCTGGTAGAGTATTTCTTCTAGCACTAAATTAAATAAATACCCTGACCTTATAAAGCCCCCTTCCCAGCAGCCAGTGGCTCCAGCGGGACGCGGCGCTTTCCCTCCCAGCGGAACCGCAGCAGCCTCCCCACCGGGATGTATCTGCCACTCGGCGTGCCAGCTGCTCCGAGCAACGCCTGGCTTTCGTTATCTCCATTAAATAATAATAAATGAGAAAGAATCTTTACTCCTTTCAAGAGAAAACGTGAAATATGACATAGTAACTTTTAATCCACCTTCTTCTACCTGAGGAGGCCCGGTGATCCACGAGAAAGTCCCCACTGAGCAGCGGGAAGAACACACACAGGTAACGTCTGGCACAGGCACAGCCTTGGTACGCTCTTGGGAGATTAAGCAACGTGGAATTCTACCCATCTCAAACAACAGAGATTTTTAGGAGATTCACAAATTCTAGGAGAGCAAGTTTTATTTTGGATTTCGTAAGACAGCCAAATCAAGAGATTCTTCCTAAAATGTGCAGGGTTTATGCTCTTTTCCAGCATGTGACAGAACAATCACTTTAATCTACACTATCACTATGACACTCTACTTAATTCTAATCCTTCCAGCCCTGCTCCCGCTCTCCACTGATACAAATCTCAAACAAGCCCCCTGAAGATATTCATATTGGTGTGAATCTGAGTCAAAGCCACTGCCTGTAACCAATTTCAGCTCCATTTATTAGAACACTTTACGTTCAATTCCTGCTTAAGCTAAAAATAGTAGGGTTCTATCTAAGCACACAGAGCTGCTATTTATTTTGTGAAATGGCTTTACAGTGCTGCACGAAATTCCGGTTCTTTAACAAAAATAGGTTCTCAGGTTCTCTCTCAGTCACAGCACTGAAGTTTGACAAGTTTTTCTTTAAACATTTCAGAGTCTTCTCCAATGCTGAAAATGACAGAAGAGAGAAATATTTGTACGAGTAAACAGCAGAAGCAGCAGTGGGATCAGTAGGTCTCACAAATATTCATGCCAATACAGCGGTGGGCTCTTTAAACCCTTCACAAGAACAATTCTTTTGATGAAAAGGTTCATTGATACCAGGCATTTCAGTAAGAAAACCTGGCTGCAGCCTGAACTCCGGTGATTGCCATTCAAAGAGCTCTTTTCAAAAAAATAAACAAAGTTAATCATGCAGCAAAAGAGATCTGAGAGACCAAGGCACTGATCACTGCCACAGCACACCACCTAGAGATGCGCTGGCATTTTAACGAGCTGATGGTTCCCACCGTTTATCACCCTGCGAAGGCTGAAGGCTTCAGTGTGTTCTATCAGTGTTGCTTCCCAAAATATATAACATTAGAGATCAGCTTTTCGCTTCTGAGCTGCTCGGGGACTGCCAAAGGACAGTCAAAACAGCAAACATACGGAAGAGGCTGAAGTTTGTTCAATAGGGCTCTGTGCCTCCCCACGGGGAACATTTTTAAGTCTGCAAATAAGTGAATTGAAAAGCCCTTGGTTTAGGGTTTAGACGGCCTGAAGCACACAGCTGCAGGGCTGGGAGGATGGCTCTGCCATAGATACGTGTACACACACATGTACATACCCACAGACACATCATACACAACTATATACACATACACACACTCCCACAGAGGAGTTTTTAAGAAGTTCTAGTGTTAACAAGCGACAGTTACCTGACTAAATCTCACGTGGCAGATGCTCAAAGCCAGTGGAGGAGGCACTGACTGTCGCGGAGCAGCTGCATCAGACACACAACAAGAGGTTTAATCGCCCCCATGCGCCGGCCCAAGTGTAGCCACTGTGGTACCCTCCTTTCAGACCTCACACCGCTGGGAACCTTCCCACTTCTCTCTCGCTGCACTGCTCCTGCTGTACACTTCAGCAGGCAGCAGAAAAACAGGAAAAATGCCCCAACAGAGAATGATGCTCCCAGCTCTTTGCTACAGTCGCGTTCTCACTCTTCACAGAGGGATTTTAATAGCTTGAAATGCAGAACTACAGCTTGGAAGATGAAATTTGGTTTCTTGCAAGTAATATCACATATTTAAATGATATTTTTACGTATTATGTATTTTTAAATACAATTATTTCTATTACCTGAGTAAGTTTCTAGCACGGTTTTTAACTTCTGAAATGAGAAAGAGCATACCTTTGTCCAGCGACAGAGCTTCACCCCGGAATGGCTTCCAATCAGCTTGTAACCTGGAAACAAGAAATAAACCGAGCCATCAATTTTAACTTGCAGTAATTGATAGACAAAGCTTATCAGCTGGTACACACAGTTATCAAACATCACCGTCTCAATGCTGCTCCTCCCTGCTGGCCCAGAGGTGACACCACCACCAGGACGTCAGTGCCCATCCACAGCACTCTCCATGTCATTCTGAGCACCTGCATGTCCCACCACAGGCCATGGCCACCCAAGGGACTTTGTCCAACCTGAACCCATTCCTCTTAATGGGAGATTTATTTAGATTCCTCAGTCCCGTCTGAATCAACAGGTGGTGGCCACAAGACTTCTCTGTAACAGGATGGCAGATGAACAGGTTTAGCCCAGCAACATGGGACATCTGCACCAACCCCAGGGGACAGCACGTGGGAGGGAGCAGGACAGGGAACCAGAAGCACCTCCCTGGCCCAGGGTCACCCCAGGACCGACTCTTCCTCAAGGAGAGACCTTCCCACTCCTCCTCAGCAGGTCTGACCAAACAGAGATAACATCATCTGACTCGTGGTGCAGTTGTGAGAGTGGAGGAAGGGAACTGAAACATGGGGCTCGGCTTGAACCCAAACTTCACAGGTTCACCAGTTTCTCCAGTTCCATCTCCACTGGCCGCAGTGGAGCCACAGTAAAGAAGCCGCTCCTCCGTGCCCAGAGGAAAGCTGATTTCACATCGCTTCCCTGTTCCCCAGCCAAGATCATTTAAATTTATTAGTCCAGGAGGATTAATTCCACAACGTTCATTAAGCACTAAGTACTATTATTACCCAAACTGCTTGAGTTGGGTTATTTTCCTTTTTGAAAAAAAGTGCTTAGAGACCAGTATGTCTGAAGGATTAAAAGTCACTTGAAAATCAGCATTAAAATAAGAGGGATTTGAGGGGCCTCACTGTGTCATTCACACAGGAGCGTTTATACGTCAATGGCCTGGTTGTCCCCAAACCCAGCACATCTCAACCAGCCGCTTTAGGCTGATGTTTATATTAACGCTTGAGGGGGAAATCAAATTTTCGGTATCAAGTCTTTCTGCCAACCAGCACGAACTTAACAAGGAGAAAAGCCTTCTATTCGGCAGAAGAACTGGCCTTCACCTCCTACAATGAGAGGTGGCACAATTACCCTGCCCATTTGTCACCATGTGCCTCCTGCGCAGCAAAATCCCAGGGCAGTGCCACTGTGCCCCAGAGTCCCCTCCACCTCCAAGGACACTGAGCCAGCCGGGAACTACAGTGACAGCAGATGCCACAAGAGCTGCACCAGCTAAAAATCCAACCTTGTGAAGACAAGGCTCTAGTTGCTCTGTCCCTTAAACCCTGTTCCTGCCTCCTCCCACTGCTCTGACCTCGCTGAGGGTTAGGACATATGACATTTTAGCCCAATTGTTCCCTGAGGTGACTCTCCAGGAGGCTGTACAGACTGGCAGAAGCAAGCAGTGGGACTCCCACTTCCATGGCCAAGGGGCCAATTGCCAGATTAAGGGAGGCTTTGGTGACTTCAGTGCCAGGCTGCTCCCACGTCCTGCGCTCCCTCTCCCCCTCCAGCCCAGGAGGAATGGACAATATTTTTCAACCTTTCGCTCCCTAAATGAATAACTCCCCAAGCCTCATGTGTATCTTCAGGGTTAAGCCAATACAGCCAGGAAGAACAAGCGGCTGTGAACCAAAAAGCCTTGGTATTTCACAGATCATTCAAGCTTTTCCTGCATAAACCTTCCTGTAACCCTGATCAGCTCTTCTGACACGGAACTAACTGAGAGTCTGCAAAGCCACATGCAATACTGGGGACACCTTTATTTAGGACTGCATGAGACCCAGGAGACCCTGTGGCAACTTCTGACCTGTACACACAACTGCCTTTGACTGCTCCACACCACCTCCTCCGGCCCCGGGGCTGTCTTGCCCAGTTCTCCTGCCTTTCTTTGCAAAAAGGCTTGTCCAGCAAGATCTCATCTCAGCTGAGACCTCCCTCGCTGCTAGAATTCCTGTCCTTACAGGATTTCTTAAGGAATGTGGCAAAGGGTGACACATTCCTCCTCCCTCTGGTGTCACCCAGCACAGCCTTAGCTGCATTTCTCCCATTTTTCAGAATCCAGCAACAGCATTCACTCAAGATTATTCTCTCACAGATCACTTGTAAGTAGAAGCAATATGGCTGCTTTAAAATGGGTTTTAGATTAAAATTAAATTGAAAATAGGACATGCTTGCCCAGATCTGCTACTGAGTAGTTTGAGGGAAGGGAGGAAGCAGCTGAGTGAGGTGCCAAGCTCCGGAGCCCGAAGCTGCAGCATTTTCTCTTAAGTTACTTAAATCAACTTCCACCCACAGCTTCCTATAAAGGCCAAGAAAATTGAACACGTTCAACATCAAAACAGAGACTTCCAAACTTCAGCCAGCTTTAGTGATGAGAACGGGGTTACTCATCACGTTTGCTACTGCCAGGAGTTGCAGTGATGGTTTACGAGAAGGAACAGCACGTACTTGCAGAACTTCTAAAAGCTCTGTATGAAGCTGTGGAACTTGAGTCTTCAAGGTGCAGAATCATAGAATGGTTTGGGTTGGAAAGAACCTTAAAGACCATCCAGTGCCACCACCCGTCCTGGGCAGGGACACCTCCCACCAGACCAGGTTGCTCCAAGCCCCCTCCAACCTGGCCTTGAACCCCTCCAGGGATGGGGCAGCCACAGCTTCTCTGGGCAACCTCGGCCAGGCTCTCACAGTTTTAACAGCAAAGAATTTCTTCCTGAGGTCTCATCTCAGTCTCCCCTCTTTCAGTGTCAAACCCTTCCCCCTCCTCCTATGGCTCCCCTCCTTGATCCAGAGTCCCTCCCCACCTTTCCTGGAGCCCCTTTAGGGACTGGAAGGGGCTCTAAGGTCTCCTCAGACAGAGCTTTCTCTTCTCCAGGCTGAACCCCTCCAACTCTCTCAGCCTGTCCTCACAGCAGAGGGGCTCCAGCACTCGCAGCATCTCTGTGGCCTCCTCTGGCCCCGCTCCAATGGATAGGTTGGAACATTCCAATGTAGGTTAAGTCCAGCGGAAAACGTGGTTATCCTGCTGAGCCATCGCAGTGCACACTGGCTGTGCCGTGCTTTTTCACACTTGGAAATTAGATAAAACATCAGTGACCAAGGCCGAACACTCTCTACACATCCACTCCAGGTGAGCAGGGTCCTTCTATCTCCATAAAGCCTGGTTCTTCAAGCTTTTGTTTCCTGCTGGCTGGTAACACCAGCAGCAAACGAGTTCAGGCTAAAAGAAAGTACAAAGGGTTAAGAAAGAACCAAGCACCACCGAGTTTCAAACCAAATGTGTGAGAAAACATGTTTGAGAACCAGTCTGAGGGGCTTCTCAGTTCTGTTTCCACATCATAGCTTCTGCTGAACAACCTTTCGGAAAGCTCAGGCTAGTTCCTCTTTGCCATCAGCTCTGCCACAGCTTCATCAGAGAATCACAATGGTTTGGGCTGGAAGGGCTCTTGAAGATCATCTTGTTCCAACCTCCTACCAAGGGCAGCGACACCCACCACCAGAACTTCTCTGTGGCCCTGTCAAGGCCAATGGTGCTTGAATCAAACCTTACTGATGGCCCAGAAATCCTCACCGACGTACGCCAGGGCTCACCGACCAAATTGGCTTCTTTGCTCATAAGAGATATTCCTTGTGAGCAATGACTGTACATGAAGATCTGGATCCCCCACCTTCCAAACCATACAGTGTGTTGATGGGGCTCTGCTCACAGTCCCCACGGATCTTCAGATGCTGAGGCTGAACAAAACCAATCCACTTATTTTTGCAGCCTAATATTCAAAGGATTCCTTAAATAATCAGGAGGCTCAAAGTAATCAGCTCAGCTCCTGACTAAAGACATCTAATCTGGACTCTTTGCGTGAGCTGATGCTGCTCTAGATGATAAGTTCTGAATGGCCTAGAAGCTTGCCAAACTTCACCGAAATTGTCATTTCTTACTATAATAAGAAATGAGTTAAGCTTTTAAACAAGCTTTTGGGTGAACTGAGTGTTATCAGGCAGTAACACCAGGCTGATAAAGATTTGGTGATCGCTCGCCATGGCAATCCCACAGGAGTTTGACAGACCACAGACAGCTTTAACCTCAGAGATGGCCAGTGCCTCAGAGGGCAACTGCTCCGCTGTCTGGGGCAAAACACTTCTGCGACCAGTTAAAACTACATTGCAGCTTTTCCACTCTATCACGTAAATAATCATAAAATCATAGAATGGTTAGAGTTGGAAGGGACCTTAAAGATCACCCAGTGCCATCCCCTGCCCTGGGCAGGGACACCTCCCACCAGACCAGGTTGCTCCAAGCCCCCTCCAACCTGGCCTTGAACCCCTCCAGGGATGGGGCAGCCACAGCTTCTCTGGGCAACCTGGGCCAGGCTCTCACCACCCTCACACCAAAGAATTTATTTCTAGTATCTAATCTAAATCTCCCCTCTTTCTGCTTAAAAATATCCCCCCTCATCCTATCGCTACACTTCCTGACAAAGAGTCCCTCTCCAGCTCTCCTGGAGCTCCCTTCAGATATTGGAAGGCTGCTATAAGGTCTCCCCAGAGCCTTCTCTTCTCCAGGCTCAACACCCCCAGCTCTCTCAGCCTGTCTTCATAGGGGAAGTGGCTCCAGCCCTCTGATCATATTCATGGTCCCCTGCTGGACCTATTCCAACAGGTCAGTGTCCTTCCTGTGTTGAGGACTCCAGAGCTGGACACAGAGCTCCAGGTGGGGTCTCACGAGAGCAGAGGGGCAGAATCACCTCCCTCGAACTGCTGGCCATGCTTTTGATATGGCAAGCTTTCTGGGCTGCCATTGCACTTTACTGGTTCATGCTGAGCTTCTCATCCACAAGCACTCCCAAGTCCTTCTCCTCAGGGCTGCTCTCCAGTCATTCTCCACCCAGCCTGGATTTGTGCTCAGGATTGCCATGTCCCAGGTGCAGGATCTTGCACTTTGCTTGGACAAACTTCATGAACTTCTTGAGCCTCTCCAGGTCCCCTTCCCTCCACCATGTCGACCACACCACACAGCTTGGTGTGGTCAGCAAACTTGCTGAGGGTGCACTCAATCCCACCATCCATGTCACCAAGATGTTGAACAGCACTGGTCCCAGTACTGCTAGTTTTAAAAGCCCATTCTCTGAAATTCAAAGAATTCATGTAGGGAGCCCATGGAGCTCTCAACCACTGAGACAGGAGACCGCTCTCTACTACCTGTGTCATGTTTCAGGAGAGTAAGGTCTTCCAATTGTGGCTTTGCCAGTTCACCAAAGTGTCTAGAAGAAAACCCAAAGCCACCCTCCATTACAGCTCTTTACACCAAAAGCTTTCTCCACCTGAAGTGTTTGAATGCACAAAGCAAAAGATTTAATTATGAAAGAATGAAGTAGGTCAGTGGTTGGGAATCATCCCCCAATGGTACAAGACGACAACTTACCCATCCTTCTCTGAGCATGCAGTCACCGTAAGCTCAGAAAACCAATCTGATGTCACATCATGCTTCACAAACTCAAATGACTTTCCAAAGACTTTTCTTCTGAGAAAAGCAATATACAGCCAGCAAACCAGTCCGGTTCTATCGAGCAATCTCCATAAATAAAAGTCCTCTGGTTTAAGGCAACGATTATCTGCTAAAGCTGAAACTCAGTGCAGAAAAGGGAACATCACACGAGGAGAATGTTTACTTGGCCAGGGGGTGGGGGGAAGTTTCCAATTCCCTGCCCTTCTGCAAGAGAGCACTTTGAAAGGGGCAGAGGTGAGGGTGAGCGACACAGCAGTAATCCCTCACCACCAGGCTCAGCACCAGTTCGAAAGCATTAGCACAATTGCTGCACTTGAGCTACCGCCCAGAAGACCGTGTTCTGACTAGAGCTAGAAAATTAATAAGAAAAAAAACCTAACAAATGTCATTGGTGAAAGGAACAGGTTAAAATTATTTCAGTATTTTATATAGAAATAGAAAAAAAGTGGTATCTGGGCAGTGGAATTCTCCAGATTGCCAAGCACAAGACAAGAAATCTCCAGATTCATTCCTAGCACTGCTCAACCTTTAAGAAAGCCTTTGCCAAGCTCATCAAGATCTACTCTTCAGGTTTTCTCTCTTTTTGAAAAAGAAGAAAGTTCTTTTAAGAAGTACAAAAGGCTTGAGCTTTGTGGCAGGGCTTGCTTCCATGAACTCAGAGCAGGAGTGAGGACGCTGCTGGAAAGCAGCTCTGTAGAGAGACACCTTGGAGTCCTGGTGGACAAGTTGCCCATGAGCTAGAGCCCAGACACAGAACAAGAGGTAATTGGTACAAATTTGAACATAGGAAATTCCATCTAAACATGAGGAGGAACTTCTTCAGTTTGAGGGTGGCAGAGCCCTGGAAGAGGCTGCCCAGAGAGAGTGTGGAGTCTCCATCTCTGGAGATGTTCAAACCCCACCTGGGGTTCCTGTGCAACCTGCTCTGGCTGACCCTGCTCTGGCAGGGGGTTAGACTGGATGACCTCCAGAGGTCTCTTCCAACCCCATGTCATTCTGTGATTCTGTGAGCCAGCAATGTGCCCATTGCCCCCCAGCAATAACCATTGCCAAGAAGGCAAATAGTCTCTTAGGGTGCATTAAAAAGAACACGGTCAGCAGGTCAAGGAAGGTCATCTTCCCCCTCTGCTCTGCCCTGGGGAGGGCACACCTGGACTACTGTGTACAGTTCTGGGCTCCCTGGTTCAAGACAGACAAAGAACTGCTGGAGAGAGTCCAGCAGAGGCTATGGAGATGCTCAGGAAAGGCTGAGAGCCCTGGGGCTGTTCAGCTGGAGAAGAGCAGGCTGAGAGGGGATCTCATTGATGCTGAGTAATAGCTAAAGGGTGGGTGGCAAGAGGATGGGGCCAGACTCTTCACAGAGGCACCCAGTGACAGGACACGATGCAACGGGCACAAACTGGGACCTGGGAAATTCCATCTGAACATGAGGAAGAACTTCTTTCCAGTGAGGGTGGCAGAGCCCTGGAAGAAGCCACCCAGAGAGGGTGTGGAGTCTCTGTCTCTAGAGACATTCAAACCCACCTGGACATATTCCTTTCCAACCTGCTCTGGGTGACCCTACTCTAGCAGGGGGTTGGACTACATGATCTCCAAAGGTACCTTCCAACCCCTAAAATTCTATGATTTTATGACAGAATGCTACCTCCCATGCAAAAATATCATAGTTCCAAAGTAGATTGAAAGCTCAGGTCTTTCAGAGGAGCTGCTGAAATCCTGCTTCAGATCCTTCTTGTCACACACAAAACAAAGAACATCTTCCAACATTTTTAACACAATAGCAAAAGCCCGCTAAAGGTTAGTGCAAGAAATACAGCTGCTTCAGCAGGCAAACCAAGCCTAATGGAGTATCAGGAAAATGAGACTGGCAGAGGTCAAGGGTGGGAATGCCAGTAGCTATAATAAATTCCAGCCTCAACAGCAGATCATAAAAGAGCTAAAAAATTCTTAAAATCTGGCTTTTCACTTAATCCAAGAGCACTTTTCCCTTTACAGCACAGAACTGCCTGGGCAGGAGGAATATAAACCCTCCAATACTCAAAACGCATAATTTCTTGTTAAACTACACCTTTGACAAAAATAGCCACAGATTCCACTGATATATTCACCTACATCAACTAGTGCTGAAGAAAAAAACAAAAGAAAAACCTTCTGTACCTGGCACCTTCAACTGAGGGCGACGTGGTAGGTCAGACCATTTGGTGAGCCACTGCAAAAGGGTTGCCATGAACATGTCCTGGTGGTGACCTCCACTAGGAAGAACGACAGCAAAGTGTGTCTTATAGAAGCGAGGCCAAGGGCATCAACAACACAGCAGCCCATCACATTTTAATCCATCCTCCAAATCAACCGCAAGTTCTTGGGACCTCCTCTCACCCAAGGCAAGATGGAGAAAAGACGTCCACCCCTCAGCACAAGTAGTTTCATGAACTTCCACATTGGCTTTGCCAGCCCAAGAGGAGAACAGCTGCTCCTCTACTCCCAAAAAGGAATTCTGGGGGCTTGGCAAGCCAACATCCACCACCATCCACCAGAACAATCCAAAGAAAGCAGAACTAGCCCCCCATCTCTAGAAGTCACCTTCCAACTGCTCTCAGACACTGCATCCAAGACAGAGACCTGCAAGATGAAAGCCCCTCCAGTGCTCTGAACTGCAAAAGACTCCCTACTCCTCTACCTGGGAGACTGGGAAGACACAAGCTCCACTGGGGACTAGAGCACAGGCAATTCATGTCCAGGCTGTAAAGCCAGCAGGAAAAAAGAACACACAACGGGACTCTTGACCAGGCTGTCTCCGTGAAGAACCAGTCTCCCCCAAACACATACCCTCAGCCCCCTGCAAGGGCCAGAGCATCAGCTCCGCTCTCAGGCTTTCCCGTCACACTCATCTACTCTCCCACAGGGACCTCTGGGTTCTTCCAGTTCCTTCTGTAGCCCTGTATCTCCAGCTCCCTGCACATCTTCTACCTGTTGAGGCTGGGCAGGAGGCAGCAGATGTGTGCTGGGCTTAGAATGTCATCCTCACCAACTGGCAGTAACCAGCTGGCCAAAAAGGACAGGTCACAACTCAGCGGTCACGTCATTCAGTGAGGAGGGAAAGGACGTCAGCCTCTTTTCTTTATTCATAGGAAAATTCTCAATAAATCTGCAGGCACTCAACCTCTTTAAGAACTGAACATCAGTATCAACTCTGGCTGAGAAGCCTCCAGTGGAAGGTGGCAGGGAACCTCCACAGCTCTGCCTCCAGTACCCAGAACAGACACAGAAAGAGTCAGAGACAGAACTGCAAGTTGCTACAGACAAGATCTTTTTCGTTGTTGTTTGTGTTTTTTCGAGTCTCTCCCTTTCAGTCATTCCAGGCACATTTCCTGCTCCACATTTCCATTTGTATGGACTGTCCCCACGCTTGTGGAGAGCGTTATGTTATAAAGAAAGGACAGCAAATTTTATCCTTGCCTGAATATATCTCATATTTTGTTCCAGCTTAATAGACTTAATTTCAAAGACCAATACTCTCCAAAGCCCTTCCAAAACCTAAAAAAACCCCTCATCAAACGGATGTACTTCAAATATAAATGCATTTACGCTTATTTTTCTCTATTATACATGGGGTAATTGCACCAGCTCCAGGAACTACATGAGAGACAAGAATCAGCCCCGCAAAACCGAGCACTCACTATCTCCCCTGCTCCTGACAAGCTCTGTACCTGCACCAGGGAATTAGCATTGCAGTCAGCTCAGCCCAGCTCCTGGCAGCTTCCACACTGTAGGGCTTCAGCATCTCCTGCTCCCTGGATTCTCCCCCTTTAACTGTGTATTCACTGTTTATTTACACAGACATTTTCTAAAACAGCAAGAAAGTTCAGGAGGCTTAACCCTGCCTGGTTTCGGTCGTTGTATTTATTCTGCTGACTTAAGAATGATTTGCTATTTTGCAAACTAATTTTTAATCTTCCCACGGCCAGTGTTTGAATTCTGTGGCACGTTTCAGGGACTGCGCCAGTGTTACAAATCCCCGACCCTGCTGTGAGCTGCTGGTGCCACCTGGAGTTTAATAGCTCTACACAAAGCGCAGTGAATCCCAGAGACACAGACAGGTCCAGCCCATGGGAGTGGACACCCTGCAGCACCCACCGCTGTGCCACGTCCTCACACGGTGGGTCTCATTTCGAGAGCCCGGACACAAACCACCCAGCACTGAGCCGAGCTGTGACGGTCAGAGGAGCTCGGAGCTGCAGGCTGGGAACCTCAGCCCAACAACAGACAGTGAAAGCCACCAGGTACTTTTTAAAGCCTCACCTCAAGCAAGGTTTGTAAGCACTTGAAAAGCTGCACCTTCAATATTTTTCTCAGCCTCTTGATTCCCCATACACACCAAAAACATAAATCAAAGTATATCTTTATATCAACCATGAAGTCAAAGAACGAAAACAAGCAGTTACTTAAACAGCCCATGGTATTTCAGCTACTGAAATTAATTCTCCTAATTAGGAGACAGGAATAAGCTGTCTCCTAACAGCACTTGCCTGCAGATACAAGTAAAATAGAGATAACCTGTAAACCCTGGTGCTAAATTGCAGGCTCACCTGACCAGTAAAAGCAGAACAATCCAACTGGAGCACAACAAAACAGCACCCATGGTAGCAGAGACACAACAGAATCATTTACACAGTGTCAGTGGGGTCAATCTTTGGGTGTCATTGATCCATCGCCATCGTGTTGCCTACCAGGAAAAGCACACTTGCATTTAGAAGTGCTACAGCAGAGAAGAACGGAGCAAAGAGCGTGGAGCAAAGAGCGTGGAGCAAAGAGCGTGGAGCAAAGAGCACGTTGGAAATACAGGGTATGAGCAGCTTAAGGAATCCAGGTCCTTGGAATCTCCTGAGTAAACAATGAGCTCTTCAGGGGTTTGAGATTGGCTTTGCTCCATTTTATTGCTGCACATTTAAGAGAAGGACATCAAAGACAACCTGAAGCAACTGTAACATGATAGGGATGATGGAGGGTCACGGGGATGCTGCGAGGCCTGGAGCCCCTCTGCTGTGAGGACAGGCTGAGAGAGTTGGAGGGGTTCAGCCCGGAGGAGAGAAGGTTCCAGGGAGACCTTGGAGCCACTTCCAGTCCCTAAAGGGGCTCCAGGTGAGATGGGGAAGTACTCTGGATCAGGGAGGGGAGTCACAGGACGAGGGGGAAGGGTTTCACACTGAAAGAGGGGAGATTGAGCTGAGATGTGGGGAAGAACTTCTTTGCTGTGAGGGTGGTGAGAGCCTGGCCCAGGTTGCCCAGAGAAGCTGTGGCTGCCCCATCCCTGGAGGGCTTCAAGGCCAGGTTGGAGGGGGCTTGGAGCAACCTGGTCTGGTGGGAGGTGTCCCTGCCCAGGGCAGGGGGTGGCACTGGAGATGTTTAAGTTCCCTTCCAACTCTAAGTATTCTATGGAACCAGCTGTCACTGTGCGACATCATGTGCGACCTCCAAACATTTCAAGGAGTCAGCTGCAGGAAAACCACGATTCCGCCAACAACCAGCCTTGCTTTCCTATCCAGCATGATGAGTTGTTTGGCTTTCAGGCTGACCATCACAGCAATAAAGCATCTGGCAAGTCAAAGAGCAGTTTGGGCTAGTGACGGTAACACCTGGAACAGAGCACAGGTCTCTGTGCTGGTGCTGAACTGACTCTATAGCAGCAGGAAAATGTAAGAGACAGTCATTATTTTGTACCTGTAAAATAAGCACAGCTGATACAGAGGACGCTGAAGGAACCCCCATGGACTCACACTGGGTTTTTCACATTCACCTTTCCCATTAGAACAGCAGCTTGAGGCTCCCTCTAAAGCTAAACACCGATTTAAATGCACTTGCTGAAAAAACAGGAGCTCTGGAAAGGCAAACTTCACCAGGTACAAAATCCTCCTGGTAGCCAGGCCCAGCAAAAAACCTTCCAGGCCAGGGGGGGCTGTTTCAAGAATCTACCAGCAACAGCAGAAAGTGACTGGGAACACATTGGGCTGTATCTACTAATCACCACAGGAAATATTAATATGAAAAGTTTGCTTCTATTTTCAGTTTGTTTCATGGCATATACCTGAACAGATGAAATTACTGAAGCATTAACGCAGCAAAACGGTACCACTGCAAACAGAACACACAGCCAAACACTTCAGCTGTCGGCCTCTCTCTCCAGCTCTCCTTGTGACTCGGAGACACTAAGTAGTTTGTGCTGTATTTGTATTTCATGCAAGACTGAGCACTGAAAGGGAATCAGCATTTTTTCACAACACAAGATTGGTTACGACTTTACAGAGCAGCTATTACAGAGCCTCTTTTATAAAGGTATTTGCAACCAGGCAACTACAAGGGCTCCCACCTACAGAAACCAACGGGTGAGGCTATATTTAGCTGAAATTCAACCCCAGCCCTAAAATAAAAACCACTGTTTAAGCAATATTCAGTTTACCTACAGGAAGGTAAATTTGTCTGAAGGTGAATCAAAATAAAGAGTTGGGATCACAATAGTCTGACGAGACGCTGTTCAAAGGCAAACTCCTGTTATGCAGCTACAGTTTAAAAAAAGACAGCTTTCTCCCAAATCACTAGTACTGATCTTTCCTTCTCTTGGGCTAATTATGCCCTCAGGGATAATCTAGAAAAGACACCAAAACTACACCCAAAGCAAGCAGTTACTGCTAAATTAATTAGATTATCTTTTGACTACATTGCACTTTTTACTTTGGGAGGAATGGTGCTGAAGGAGGGAGTGGTTTTATTTTTATAGGCACATAAGCCTGTCACGGTGTGTTATTTGCAGGGAAAAAAAAAATAAAAGGTGTTATATGTCATGTGAAAAGAGACAGACAGCTTCTCTTCTTCACTGTCAAGTGACCATTAAAGAATTACGTGAGGGAAGGAGGGGAGGGCTGTGCCAGAGGCAGTCGGAGCTGTCAGGGTGGAGACACAACGGTTGAAGTCTGTAAAACTGCAGATTTAAGTAAGTGGATCCTACAAGTCGATCCAAGGCTGGCCTGACTGGGGACGATGAAGGAGGGGAGCAATACATACCTACTTATCTGGGTAATGAATTCCTCTCCCTGGAACATCACAAGGAAATGTGAGTTCTCTGGGGAGCCTCCCTTTTTGTTAAAAAAATTACAGTAGGAAGGTGACCTTCCCTCCAGCGCTGCTTTCATTTTTCAAATGACCACTTTTTATGAACCATTAGAGAGGCACCGTCTCATTTGCTCCCCCAACCCAAACCAGCAGAGACTGGGTCAGAAAGCGAGCCAGTATGACTCGCTCCTGCAACCACCGTGGACCAGTGAGAGCTAGCACAGAGCCCTCCGACACAACAAAGCCAGGGCCGAGCTGAAACCCACCCACTGTCCCCTCCTCAGAAGCCAGGACCACAGGCAGTCTCCACAGCCCCACTACAGTTCCTGTGCCCTAAAGCAAATCCAAATTGTCTCCTGGGGTGCACTAAAAATAACGTGGCCAGCAGGTACAGGGAAGTCATCCTCCCTGTCTGCTCTGCCTTGGGGAGGCCACATCTGGAGTCTTGGGCCCAGTGCTGGGCCCCTCAGTTCCAGAAGGACAAGGGTCTACTGCAGAGAGTCCAGTGGAGGCTACAAAGGTGATCCAAGGGACTGGAGCATCTCTGTGCTGAGGAAAGGCTGAGAGCCCTGGGGCTGTTCAGCTGGAGAAGAGCAGGCTGAGAGGGGATCTCATCGGTGCTGAGCAACAGCTAAAGGGCGGGTGGCAAGAGGATGGGGCCAGACTCTTCTCAGTGGTACCTGGTGACAGGACACAGGGCAATGGGCACAAACTGGGACATGGGAAATTCCATCTCAACATGAGGAAAAACTTCTTTGCTGTGAGGGTGGCAGAGCCCTGGAAGAGGCTGCCCAGAGAGGGTGTGGAGTCTCCGTCTCTGGAGATATTCAAACCCCATCTGGACACGTTCCTTTCCAACCTGCTCTAGGTGACCCTGCTCTGGCAGCGGGTTGGACTGGATGGCCTCCAGAGGCCCTTTCCAACCCCCACCATTCTGTGATTCTGAGATGTCTGGGGGACTTGGTGCACCCCTCCATGGAGTCAGTGGTCTCTCTAACAACCCAAAATAGGTATTTGCAGCAGACAAGTTCACTCACCTCCCTGCTGCCCACTTCTGAACGACCACATCTCCAGCAGCCCACTCCCCCAGCCCTGCTAGCCAAATCCACCTGCCCTCCAAACACCCTTGCAGGCCAACAGTTCGACTCCAGGATCAAACACAGGCAGTAGTAACTAAATAAATAAAAATGAAAGGCTGCAGCAGGGCTCTGTTCTGCAGCAGTCTGCAGCATAACTGCCACCATCCCAGCCTTCAGAATGGAAGCTGAAGAGATGTATTGGACCAGGCTCCAGCAGTCCCTCCCCTGGTCCCAGCAGCACCACTATGGACATGAAGGAGGCAAAGTCACTGCCACTCTTTCCTACACCTTTGCTTTATTCCCTCAGATTACGTGTTTAAAGCCCTGCACTGCAACCAGAACTGTGCTCTCAGAAACATCAGGAGAAATACTGTCAATTTAGCAAACTAGAAAACTGAACACACTCTTATCCCAAGAGATACAAAAAAATTAGACTAAGCTCCCTTTAGGTTCCACTTGAGCAGCACAGGGAAGCTCCCATCACCATTCTCCTGGCTCTGCCACTCACAACTGAGGCCACTGAACTGCAGGGTGTCAGTCCAGCTCTTCCCCTGCCCACTCTTTGTTTTAAAAAACAGGCATTAAGTTCATTAAAACTCTTCTCTACAGCTCATAGGAGAGCTAATGTTGTTAAAGTTAGTTTGAACTACTTCCTTTTCTGGAAATAAACTTTCAGTAACAAGATCAGAGCGTGAAACTGAAATAAAAGTGGGGGACTAAGATGCAAAGCTGATCTTTAAATATTCTTTGAGAAACCTGCACTCTGGGAGTTAGAGGCCTGGCGGGGGGGACACCATCATCTTCACTTCCTGAGTTGTTGTAGCAGACACGTTGAACCCTTGTAAGTCTGATACACTCCACACACGTTATTATCCAGCTTTAGATTCTGCCCCTGCCACAATCAAGTACAAACAGCCCCTCTCTGGTTAGAGCCTACTACGGCCAGGGGTCCAGAGCAGTATCTTTAGCACAAAGAACACCATCTTTTATTGGCTCTGTTAAAAGTCCACCACTAGACCCCAAATCCTGCTCCACCATCTGGGCTTTGCAGAACCTCACCTTGTTTTGTGAGCGCTTCCCGCAGCGCCGGGGTGATCATCTCTCTCTTCTCACCCTCCTCCTTCCTCCCAGTGTTCTCTCGCATCAAGCTGGTTCCAACATCTCCTTCCTCGAGCTCACGTTCTCTCTGTTTAAAGACAGTGAATTACAGCTGTTTAGATTGAAGCACCATGCTTTAAACCCTGTGGCACAGTTCAGCCATGGAGCTGCCAAACTTAAAACTGACACAAGTGCCCACACAAGAACTCTTGCATTCATGTAATCCTGCATTTTATCCCTCCTCCCACCAGACTCTGACCCTTCAGTAATCCAGGACAGTAAACTTAAAAAG
The DNA here is from genome assembly GCA_013399435.1 of Arenaria interpres. Lineage (NCBI taxonomy): Eukaryota > Metazoa > Chordata > Aves > Charadriiformes > Scolopacidae > Arenaria > Arenaria interpres. The sequence continues at coordinate 74,505 of VXAK01005818.1, read as the reverse complement.
AAGAAAACCCACAACACACTAGATTTGTTCCACTAACACCGCAGTAAAATTCTCAAGGACATTTTAAGAAACAAGGCGTTTGAATCTCATCTGAGAGTGAGAGGGACTCCAGGATTTAAGCCCAAGCGTTTCACGAGTGCACAATAACCTCAGCTCTCCACTGAGCACCAGCTGAAGGGAACAAATCATTTTGTGCCTGTCACACAGCTGCCTGGAGTGACATACAGCTGGTGTCTGAATTATTTGGGACAGGTCAGGGACAAAACCCACATTGCTCTGAGTTGTACAGCCCTGGAGTTTCCAGAGTAGAATCACAGAATCCTCTCAGTTGGAAGGGGCCTTTCAGACCATAGAGTCCAACCATCAACCCAACACTGACAAATCCACCACTAACCCACGTCCCTCAGCACCATGTCTGCTCAGCTTCTAAGTATCTCCAGGGATGGCGACTCCACTGCTGCCCTGGGAAACCTCTTCCAGTGTTCGATATCCCATTCAGTGAAGAAGTTTTTCCTCATATCCATCCTAACCCTCCCCTGGTGCAACTTGAGGCCATTTCCTCTTGTCCCATCGCCTGTTCCTTGGGAGAAGAGACCCCCACCCCCGCTGGCTACACCCTCCTTTCGGGGAGTTGGAGAGAGCGAGAAGGTCTCCCCTCAGCCTCCTTTTCTCCAGGCTGAACACCCCCGGCTCCCTCAGCTGCCCCTCATAAGACTTGTGCTCCAGACCCCTCACCAGCTCCATTGCCCGTCTCTGGACATGCTCCAGCACCTCACTGTCTTTCCTGTCATGGGGAGAGAAGCTGTGGTCTCCACCAGTCACCTGAAAAAGGCAGCCAAGTACCACCAAAATTTGGTAATCACCAAAGGCCCTGCAAGAAAAGGCTGTTTCCTCTCTGTCCTGCATAGACAAATGAGCTGCAGGTCCCACCAACGTTCGGCTTCCACCAAATGCTGCTTTACAGGACACGGTTCAGCCCTTGGAGCCTACTTAAACCCAAATGCAGGAATATAGAATCATAGAATGTTTTGGGTTGGAAGGGACCTTAAAAACCATCCAGTGCCACCCCTGCCCTGGGCAGGGACACATCCTACCAGACCAGGTTGCTCCAAGCCCCCTCCAACCTGGCCTTGAACCCCTCCAGGGATGGGGCAGCCACAGCTTCTCTGGGCAACCTGGGCCAGGCTCTCACCACCCTCACAGCAAAGAATTGATTACTAATATCCGATCTCAGTCTCCTCTCTTTCAGTGTCAAACCCTTCCCCCTCCTCCTATGGCTCCCCTCCCTGATCAAGAGTCCCTCCCACTCTCTCCTGTAGGTCCCCTTTAGGTACTGGAAGGGGTATTACTGGAATATCACGTATTAGCATAAAGTTACAAGGAACATAAGCACGTAAGTAATTGTGAATCCCCCACTGTATAAGTGCCACTGCTGAGACTTTATGGGTATTTATCGTTTCATGCCTGCATAAAGAAGCATGAAAGTGTAAATAATTACTTTGATATTTCATGCAACTTGTAATCTGTCAGTTCTTTACGGCTTTTTTGAAATATTAGAGGAGTTATGGATAAACAACAAACAAAAACCAAAGGACATTTTGTTTTCAGAAAGCTGAGGCTGTTTCACGTCAGAGCCTCTTTGTGCCAAAGACATCAAGAAGCTCACACGAACATTTCCAGTTTGAGTCGACCCACCAACTGTTACCATCCCTAAGGAAACCAGTGCTCTCGACTTGCCAAGCTGTGTTCTTCACAAGCAGGGAGAGCATTCACACAGACAGATTTCTTCTGTACCTGAGCAAAGCTGCAGAAAATAAAGGTGCCTCAGAAAGGAAAAAAAAACCCAACCCACTTCAAAAAAAACCCTACACAGACTCAGAGATTGAAGGACAGAGCTCCTAGTAAGCACTTAAGAAGGGAAGAGGAAAGTAAACCATTTAGGGACAGAGGTGGTTTTTTAACCCGCTCATTCTGATAAACTTTTCAGTTTTGGTAAGTTTTTTGAGGAAAGTACTTTCTAATCACCAGTAACACAACACGATCCGTACTGAAGGAGAAAGGTGTTGCCGTCTCCTGCTGCCTTTCACCCAGTTTGCTGAGTTTTCAGGCAGAATTTCACTGGTTTCTGTAAAGCACCAACACTTCCCCAAAAGGCTACCTCTACCAAATACTCACCATTTGATGAGTTTAAAAGCTCATTTTTTGAGATTTGATCTTCATTTATCTGCAAGATGCTTCAACAGTAAAATGTTAATATTACTGGAAAAGCCTCATGCATAAGGAAGGAGTTAAAATCCTCATCTTTTAACTTAAGTCTTAAACAAAGAGCTTCTCCTGCCCCAAGCTACCGTTGAGCCCAGAACCAGCCCCAGCTGCCCACATGCAAAGGAACAGCACTGTCTTACATAGATTTGTCACTGACTCACAGCAAAACCCTGCACGGGATTTACAAGTGGACACATCCCTGCCCATCAGCCAAATTAATTCTCCCAGAAGAACTAAATACACATTATCATAATATTAAAATCATAATATTAAAAATGCAGCAATTTACTTCAGCACAAATGAGACATCCCATCCAAGACAGCCCTCAGATACAGAGAAAGTCCTTCTGAATTTAAAGGACTTCCATTTCTACCTGCTGACTGTGCCTGTTACTGCAAGAGCCGAGCAAAGTGCCCAACCATCAGAAGAATAAATAAGATTGCCTTACAGGCAGGGCAGAAACATTTATTTCAATAATCATCTTTCCCCTCACAGAGATGACAGTATTTTTTCCCCTCTCTCCTCCTGATGTGAAAGCGTATAAACAAAATAACCATTTGTTTTTCTCTGAACTGCAATACCTGACTTGTTCAGTTCGGCAAGTGATTGGCTTCAAATATTTCTTGTGGGAAATAGAATTCACAGCCCTGGGAGTTTTAGTTATTTGCTTAATAAACCTTTCATATCTATTATTTAGAGTTTGAGCAGAGAGAACAAAGTTAACTTCGCACAGAGCAAACTTCTCAAGTTCTGGTGATTTAGCAGAAAGCCCTGTAGTAAATCTAAGGCAAATTACTGGCTTTCCATAACAAATCAAGCAAGTAGTGACACGAGCCAGCTTTTCATGCCCTTGAAATTCTTCACTGCTGAAAAATCTGAAAAGTCATGCTCTGGTCTGTGTTCATAAAGAAGAGAACCCCACAGATAAGAAAACCTAGGGGTACACCCGCTTTCTTGGCACCACAAGGCTCAGCACAGCTCTTGCTGGAGGGGTTTGTGTCACTGCCATTGAAGGAAACCTGAATAGAAGTAATTGAACCACAGTTGTGAGGACTCAGGATCACCTCCTCTGCAGGTGAAGGAAAACAATCTCTTCATCTCTTCCCTTTTATTGCCATAAAGCACAACAGCCAGGACACACTCTATGAGCAGGTAAAAGCCCATCTTTGATGCGTCAAGACCTGTGGCACAGAATGATAGGATCATAGAATGGTTTGGGTTGGAAGGGACCTTAAAGGTCACCCAATGCCACCCACTTGCCCCGGGCAGGGACACCTCCCACCAGACCAGGTTGCTCCAAGCCCCCTCCAACCTGGCCTTGAACCCCTCCAGGGATGGGGCAGCCACAGCTTCTCTGGGCAGCCTGGGCCAGGCTCTCACCACCCTCACAGCAAAGAAGTTCTTCCCCAGATCTCATCTCAATCTCCCCTGTGAGTTTTAAACCATTACCCCTCATCCTATCACTACACTCCCTCATAAAGAGTTGCTCCCCATCTCCCCAGTAGGCAAGGAATGCCCTGTGCCAAGGCAGAGGTGTCCCTTCCCCTTTGACAAACCACAGTTCAAGCATTTCAAAGGATTTCCTACAAATACTCCTACCAAACTCCTCCATCCACAGCCACATCCAAATGTGACCAACAGGACGTGCTACTTGCCACTTCTCCTCTTTGAAGTGCTCTCTCCAGGGCATCAAGGTGCCCTATATCTCCCTGTGTTTTTCATTTTATTACAACACTCTTCAAACTACTGTTACAGGGACGAGAAAGAAAGAGAGATCTAAACTCCATGTAAAGAAGTATTCCCTAAATTAACTTAATTTAGCATTTTTAGCCTCATGACTATTTATTCATGTGCCATCACTGGGGGGTAAAAAAAAACAAAAACAAAAAACCACAAAACACCAACATCAAAAAAAACCCCAAAAACCAAATTATGTTCCCCAAAAAGTTTTTATTTCCAGAAGGAAAATGAAACACAAAATCCCAATTTTGACTAAACTTATTTCCTACTTAACCTCCCAGCATTCAAACAAGAGGGAACCCCCGGCCTTGTCACGATTTACAGCCTCATCCATCAAAAGGCTCCAAGATCTTTTAGCGAATGAAAGGCACAAGCATTAAGCAAACAGCAATCCATGAGGGGCTGGAGCCAGGACTAACAGAACCAGCGCGAAGGGAAAGCACTGGCACGGCCGTCAGGAAAAGCCTGCCTGGCAGCAAGAAACATTAGTAAAACTTCCCCAGGGGAGTCATTAAATGAAGTCTGAAAGTTCATGAATGACATGAATGAAGAGTGAAAGTTCACACCCAGCAGAGCTCTGGAGCGAGACTCCGGCGGCAAGAGGACAGCGAGAAGAGCCGACAACTCCCCCAGCTCAGGCTCCACTGTCAGTGACACCATCAGCGAGAGCCACAGGGGGGCTTTTTGAAAGTTGATTAGACACCTGGCCACCCGGCACTCATCTCCTCACAAAACGTCCTGCAAGAGTAAAACACACGGAAAAAGAACGGGACAGGGACCAGGCTTCCACAAAGACACCCTTGGACACAAGAGCAGAGGAGCAGAAGGCTGCCAGGGCACTGCGGGGACCTTCCTGCCCCAGGTACAAAGCTCTGGATGTCACAACCCCATCGTAACCAGAAACAGAACAGCAGTTCGCTCCATGCCCGGCTGAAACCCACTGCCCAACTCACAGCGACACGGGGTGCTCTAACTGTGGCCACTCTCCAATAAAAACAGCTCGAGCACTTACAAGTAAGCACCAAGATGAAAGCTGGAAAATTGGCTTGAGCAATCGGTGAACCAGCAAACACCCCAACAGCAAGAAAATCTTATTAAAAATAGCTATTAGAATCTAGATAATCACAGGCTCTGAACCCACTCCATACGTCGCTGCCCAGCTGAGCACAAAAGCCTGAACTGAAGCAAAAAGCAGACAAGGGTTGAAAGTGTGAGAGCTGAGAGACAGGGAACGCGCCGATCCGTTGCCTGGCCACCACTGATATAGGAGGTGGCTTCATGAAAAGCAAAAATCCTGGCATGTGTTTCCAAGAAGTGTCCTAAATCGGGGAAAGTCCCTGAGAAGTTCTGATCGATACCAATAATCATAAAATCACAGAATGATTAGAGTTGGAAAGGACCTAGAAGATCATTGAGTTTCAACCCCCCTGCCCTGGGCAGGGACACCTCCCACCAGACCAGGTTGCTCCAAGCCCCCTCCAACCTGGCCTTGAACCCCTCCAGGGATGGGGCAGCCACAGCTTCTCTGGGCAACCTGGCCCAGGCTCTCACCACCCTCACAGCAAAGAAGTTCTTCCCCACATCTCATCTCAGTCTCCCCTCTTTCAGTGTCAAACCCTTCCCCCTCATCCCATGGCTCCCCTCCCTGATCACAAGTCCCTCCCCAGCTTTCCTGGAGCCCCTTTTGGGACTGGAAGGGGCTCTAAGGTCTCCCCAGAGCCTTCTCCTCTCCAGGCTGAACCCCCCCAACTCTCTCAGGCCCCCCTCCCAGCAGAGGGGCTCCAGCCCTCTGATCATTTTCATGGCCCTCAGCTGGACCTGTTCCAACAGGTCCATGTCCTTCCTATGCTGAGGACTCCAAAGCTGGACACAGCGCTCCAGGTGAATACAATAACCCACTCAGAAACAAGTTTTGTTTTTTCTCCTGGAATGGAAACCTCTGTGAATTTTCACTAGTAAGGCGGAAGGAAGCCCCCATCCACATCTACCTCACTCTGTGGCAGAATAACAGAAGGCCCCTGGCATTATTCTGGGGCAGCGGGTACTCCCTGCCACCCAAAGAAAGGATGCTGTGCAAACAGACCCACGGCTCAGCCCCCACAGAGGAAATCTTTCATATCTTTTTGAAATGAAGGACTGTTTGAAAAGTCAGTGCTGAGATTTCTGGACATATGCAACATCATTTTAAAACCCAAACTCATGCAGGCGAGTAGCAACAGGAGACGTCTGCTGCCATCCAGCCGAACCAGCCCGAAAGGGCACTGGGCATCTTCTGGGAAATGCGGAAGGATAAATGATCCCATCAACGTCCGTTTCCTTCTAGGTTCATCAGCCAGAATCCTCAAAGACAAAAAAACTTCCCAGATCACAACTCTAAAAATATATCTCCCTGGCTGCAGGGTGGTAAAACTGCTTCACTGAGCTCTACCATCCCTGCTCTGCTGTAGGGAAGGGTTTTACAAGGTGTCGTTAAACCACAACTCCCTTTCACACACTGCTGCACGGCTCTGGCCACATTTGTTTGAATTGGGAAACTTCCTTGGACACGGCATAAAAAGAGACCAATTTCCAAAGAAAACAAGAATCAGAACTAAAAATGTGTCTGTCTCCACCCAAAAGTGACTGGCTTATGCTTCAAAACTGGGCCATATATTCGCATTTTTGTTCCTTTCTTCTCTACAATAATCAGACCGAAAATTCAGGTAACGTGATTTAACAAGTGTCCCGAAATGCCCAGCCTGAAACCAGTAAGACTTTCCAGTTCAGTCTATTTCACTTTCTCACACACCGAGCACACACACCACATCCTTTCACAACCCCTTGCCATATTTTGCAGATTTTTTTTTAAATGGCTCAGTATTTTACACTCCATTATTTCTTTCTTTTCCTTACAGTTTAGGACGAGGAGGGCATTTCATTCCAACACCAATCCTTCGAGTGGTCAAAACCCCACGCACACATTTAAAAAAAGAAAGTGTGATGATTTTTGCTTCTACAATTGTTTGCTCTGCTGGAAGAAGCCTCCAGTCAGTCTGAGCTAACACCCACCAGCGAGGGGTGTAGCACCCAGTAGCAGCACCTCTTGTGGAAAAGCCAGCCCTTGTAAGGAACAAAGCTGGTAGGACTGCAGATGGCTATTCTGGATGAGAAACCCTGAGTGCCCCCCACAGAGGGGCAGGCACCCAGTGCACACTCATGCACTGACAGGTGTCAGACCTCAGCAAGCAGCAGCCGGGTATCAAACCTGCCTTAGCTTTCACCCATCTGCAGAATTTGCGTAATGCAGGAAAGCCATAAAATGTTAATTTAGGTTATAGAATCATAGAATCATCTGGGCTGGAAGGGACCTTTCAGATGATCGAGCCCAACCATCAACCGAGCACTGACAAACCCACCACTAACCCATGTCCCTCACTACCACGTCTGCCCAGCTTTTAAACACCGGGGGGGACCGATTCGTCATCAAGGAGTGTAACAATAAGACAAAAGGGAACGGTTTTAAGCTGAAAGAGGGGAGATTGAGATGAGACCTCAGGAAGAAATTCTTTGCTGTTAAAACTGTGAGAGCCTGGCCCAGGTTGCCCAGAGAAGCTGTGGCTGCCCCATCCCTGGAGGGGTTCAAGGCCAGGTTGGAGGGGGCTTGGAGCAACCTGGTCTGGTGGGAGGTGTCCCTGCCCAGGGCAGGGGGTGGAACTGTGTGGTCTTTAAGGAACCTTCCAACCTAAACCATTTTATGATTCCATGATCCTATGACATACCTCCAGGGATGGCAACTCCACCACTGACCTGGGCAGCCTCTTCCAATGCTTAATAACCCTTTCAGTGTAAAAATTTCTCATAATATCCATCCTAAACCTCCCCTGGCGGAACTTGAGGCTGTTTCCTCTTGTCCGATCACCCGTTCCTTAGAAGAAGAGACTGCACCGTCAGCTACACCCTCCCTTCAGGGAGATGTAGAGAGTGTCGAGCAGACACTTTTCCTAGGACCACGACAGTCCTGAGCAGAACCCCTGGCTTGGGTTGCTCTTCCCAGGAAGACAGTTTTGCCAAAGGCTACATGCAAAGCTGATAATGAGCAGAAGTCAGCGCTAACTGGAGAGCAGCAGCCAAGCCACACATCCCCAAGTGGGAGCTCCAAAGAAGTCTCCCAAGCACCCAAATTAACAGTTCTGGCCTGTAGCCCACTCAGCGATATGCATCGTCCAGCTTTCCAAAACTATTAGATGAGAGGCCACAGGATTATCATAAGAATACATTACTAAAGCCAAAAGGAAATCGCCTGGTTTCTACCATAATCAATCTTCATTGACTGGAAGACAATGTAAACTAGTCAATTTGGAAAACAAGACAGATACCCAAGAGCCCTGCAGAGCATTCCACGAGATCCAAAGCCCCACTTTCCAAAATTACAGGCGAAAGAAAGGTCAGGAAGGACCTGGTGCTTCACCCTCTCAAGGAGCACATGGCACAGTTCCACACACACAACCCCAGAAGCTGCTTTTCCAGCAAAGCCTCATGCTTCACGCTGGAGTCTCTTCCTCACACTTGTTTGCAGCAGATGATAAATAACATCCTCCTTTCAAAAACCACTGGTAGTTGTTCTGGGTAGTGCTAATAATCACAGGGACCCAGCCCAGGCGAGCAGGGTCATAATCATAGAATGGTTTGGGCTGGAAGGGACCTTAAATTAAAGATCACTTCATTCCACCCCTGTGCTTGGGCACCTCCCACCAGACCAGGTTGCTTCAAGTACCATCCAACCTGGCCTTGAACCCCTCCAGGGATGGGGCAGCCACAGCTTCTCTGGGCAACCTGGGCCAGGGTCTCACAATTTTAACAGTAAAGAATTTCTTCCCCACATCTCATCTCAATCTCCCCTCTTTCAGTGTCAAACCCTTCCCCCTCATCCCATGGCTCCCTTCCCTGATCACGAGTCCCTCCCCCTCTCTCCTGTAGGCCCCCTTAAGGTATTGGAAGTGGCTCCAAGGTCTCCCTGGAGCCTTCTCTTCTCCAGGCCAACTTCCCCCCCCAGCTCTCTCAACCTGTCCTCACAGCAGAGGGGCTCCGGCCCTTGGGGCATTTCTGTGGCCTCCTCTGGCCCCGCTTCAACAGCTCCATGTCCTTCTGATGCTGGGGATTCCAGAGTTGGACCCAGTACTCCAGGTGGTGTCTCACGAGAACAGTATAGAAGGGGAGAATGCAAAAGCTCATGCAAAGGCTTCACTGCACTATCACATGAAAAATCTACAGAAAAATCTGCACTCCCACAGGGCAGCCTCGTGCTACTCTCCTCAGATAGAGCAAAATTCAACGGGCCGCTTCTTCCAAGCTTCTCTCAGCAATTACCATCAGCAGATAATTCCTGTCTGTGCATTGATTTGTGGACTTCTGTTCAACTCCGTTGTTATTTGGCTGGCAACAACCTTAAAAAAATGCACAGAAAAAATAAACACTTGAGAAATGCAGAACAAAGTGTGTGTGGAATAGGAAGCAGATGGGCTGGATTGCTGCAGGCCAGACCCTGATCACCTCCAACAACAGACGTGGTCAAGTAAGGGTTGCAATAAAAGAAGGAAAAAAAAAAGGAAGCAAGGAGACTTCAGACTTCCAGAATTCTTCATATCTATCAGTTCTTCCTCACTACCCATTTACTGACTGATTTACAACAGACTAAAGAAGAGCAAGGGATATGAGACCTACCACCCGGGGCAAAAATAAAAGTCTTCATTGATACATCTCAAAGGCCTTTACAAAGGCTGGTCAAGGAAGGCAGAATCGTACCATGTGCCAAAGACAGAACCTCCAGCCAGAGGTTATCTTTAAAGTAATTTTTCCTTCTTTTTTTTTCCTCTTCTTCATGGGGCACTTCCAAGCCTTCCACAGAAAAGGCAAGCCTCAAGATCTCCTGTAACGTTGTTTGTGAATTGTAATTCTTTTCAATACCCAAGACTTGGAGAAGGAAGATTTGAACATAGGAAAGGGTGAACTGTTCCTGTAACAAATCCAGACTTTCATGCTAGAAGTAGTCCCCAAGCAGCTAAATGATAGTTCTTAAAGCTTATAAATGTAGGATCACACTGAATTCTGAGCCAGAGGAGCAGAGGTCAAAATCCAGCCCAGAGACCAAGCTGTTGCATGTAAGAGCACATTTTTCCTACAGGAATCTTTCACCCATTAAAAGTCAGAGAAAGTTTTTGGAGAACTCTAAACGTGCACATCATTTTTAGCTGTTCCCAAATCTGACAGTTAGGCACCCAGCCCTATTCAATTTGCCTAAAATACGGCTAACAATTCTTGAATGCTTGAAAAGTTTCTGCAGTAACACTTAGTCTACAAATGTTATACCTTAAATTTATAAATCTTAAAACTCACTGTCTCATTTTGACTAAAACTCCAGCCAACTCCATTAAAACTTTCTTCACCAAGTGTCAGCAGGGTTCAGTGCTCCAAAACAGCCACACGCTCACAAAGGCTGTTAGAAAGCACTGCATTTGGTGTGATTTACAGTCCCAGCGGTGAAAAATGGCTAACGTAGGATAACTTCTTTGGGAAGAGAGCCAAAGGGGCTCAGGAAACCTCCCCTGGGGCAAATGGACATGGAAGTAAACAGAAACTTCTTGAACATGCTCTCTGGGACACGCCGTTTTCTGCAAACTCAGTCCCAGTCCTGCTCTCTCACATCCCCCTGCTCCAGATTTTCATTGCAAATCTGACTATCAGCATCATTAAACTTCTTGTTTTAGAAAACAAGATCATTAATCTCAAAATTGTGCCAACAAAATATGCCCTTTTGATTACTTCCCACCCCATCCAAAAAAATTAGGATATTATTATTACCATTACTCATGCCTGCAGTTTATAAATATGAAGGTTAATAAAGCCATTTCATTCCCTGGGAACAAGTCAAGATTGATCTGTCTTTCTAGTTTATCACAATCTCCCAGCTGGGGGAGATAATCTACATTAAGAAATGGTGTCCCTATGATTAATGGCAGTCGTGCAGGCCACAAACATACCCATTGGATTTCACATTTTATCTGATACACGCATTTCAGGGGAGTAACTCTGGAGGACAGGGAAAGTGTGCCACAATTGAAAAACCTAGAAGTCTGCTTAGTTATTAAATCCACTAAGAAGCACCACTGCCTTCTGCTGCCGCATAAAAGCAATCTGGAGAACAGACCCAGGGTTTCAGCCCAGAAACAAGCAGCTGGAAGGGTAGTAAATGCAGAGAAAACCCAGGCCTGAATTCACCTAACCTGGGCATCACCCAGCCCACCATGGCACCACAGCCTTGGACCATCAGGCACCCGAGAGAAGCAGCCTCAGGCCTCCCCAGCCTTTGTATCAGCCGTGGATTTGCATACTTGAATGATTTCCTGCTGCCACCCAACCTCATGCCAGTTTTTGTGCCCAGATTCAGTGTGCAGAAGGTATCATCACCTTGAATCCTGCACCTTTACCCTCAACACCTCTTTAAAAATCCATCTCTTTTCCAAGGAAGAGTACGTAATAGCTACAACTAGGAAGAGAGGGTCTGGCATCCACCTTGAACTCCTGAATCCATCTGCCAGATCCAGATGGCTGCAAGAATCCAGTACCTGTCTCAAGCCCTTTGACAATACCTTGTAAAGTGCAATGAAGCTGCAGCATATGGGGGAAAAAAGCTGTAAAACAAAACTCAGCCTTGATTTCCATCAAGTCACGCAATAGGAGATGGATACAAAATTAAATTAAGATCACCTGCAGAGATGTGAGCAAACATTTATTAGATACAGTCACCTCCACAGCCTCCCTCTGCCATCCCATAAAAGGCAGGAGAAGGAATTATGACTATCTGTGACTGCACATCTGTCTTATCTGCCAGTGATTCTCACAAGAGACAATTCATGCCTGCAAAGGAAAGCAAAGCTGGACCTTAAAACCTTTCAAATTAACTCTACTTCACAAGGCAGAACCTGCTCTTCCATCTCCTGTGTGCAGAGGGGTTAATACCCAACACCAACGGCCACAAAACTCGTGCTGAAAACCATTCAGCACATTTCAAATGCAAGTAACTCTTCATGTGAAGAGGTGTCTGTGATATAAGCCTGAAAAGCACAAGTTTTCTTCCAACTTGCCAGTTTGTGCATGGATAGTTCAGATAGAAAAGCCCACAGCACTCGCCTCTGTTGGTAGGGATTAGGTCCAGCAGGTTGAGAGAGGTTATCCTCTCCATCTACTCTGCCCTAATGATGCCCCATCTGGAATGCTGTGTCCAGTTCTGGGCTCCCTGGTTCAAGAAGGACAGGGAACTGCTGGAGAGGGTACAGCAGAGGGCTACAAAGATTATTAGGGGCCTGGAGCATCTCTCTTATGAGGAGAGGCTGAGGGACTTGGGTCTGTTCAGTCCAGAGAAGAGAAGGCTGAGGGGGATCTGATCAATGCTTATAAATACTCAAAGAGAAGGTGTCAAGAAGATGGGGCCGGTCTTGGTGCCCAGGGATAAGACAAGAGGAAATGGGCACAAAGCCAACTATAAGAAGTTCCCCCTAAACATGAGGAGAAACTTCTTTACTTTGAGGGTGGCAGAGCCCTGGAACAGGCTGCCCGGGGAGGTGGTGGAGTCTACTTCTTTGGAGACATTCAAAACCTGCCTGGACACGTTCCTGTGGGACCTGCTCTAGGTGGGCCTGCTCTGGCCAGGGGTTGGACTAGATGATCCCCAGAGGTCTCTTCCAACCCCATTATCATTCTGTGATTACTGCAAGACAACAGGTTACATCAGTGTAAAACAAAAGTGTCATATTAATTTTACACAGCTCAGCATTCTGCGAGAGAAAAAAAAATGGTGAAAGGGACTACACAGCTCATCTGAAAAAGAAAAGTTCTCACTCCACAAACTCACAGCCACTACGGCAAGGGTGGGACTCAAACCGAGATGCACTGAATTTAAACAACTAAACCTTCCTGCCTGGGAGCAAGGAATTCTGAGCATGATAAATTCCTTTCATAAATGCAGATCATCCTGCTCTTTCATATCGAGTCTTCAGCATTTATTTTTGTTACAGTAAATAACTGCACCTTTGGGATCATTTTACAATTCAAGTGTTTGCATAAACCTGTTGCAAGTCAACGTGCACGTTCCCCGGGAGATTCACCACCCGGACAAAGTCATTCCTTCTCCCCGCTGATGAGAGGGGCAGCCAGTGGTTCAGGCTCCCTCAGGAAATGCAGACACAGCTCCATCCTGCCATCGCTCTGGAAACAACACTATATTTACATGGATTTACACGGAAGGCACTGCTGAGGACTGTTTCTCCATTACCTGGCTCCGGTTACAGAAGCAGGAAACCAGAAAGGTGGATTGCAGCCACACAGAACAGGAATGAAAGGGCCAGGAATAAGAACTACAAAATTAATTCAAAAACCTGGGCCATGACTACAGCAGTGACAAAGAAAGGCTTACCCATAGTTTTAGGGCCTTCTGTCTCATCAGCTGACAACAGCTCACATCCAAGAGGGCCAGCACGAGCGTACTCCGGTCCCAAACCGACACTCGCACTTTCAGGACTGAACCAGTTGCAGAGGCAGGAGGGCAGCGCTGTCACCACACAACAACCGCGTGTCACCTCCTCCGAGGAAAAGGCAGCAGATCAAAACCTGCAGCTGACAACTCCAGCTGGGCCTCTGTCCCTCGGATCAGAGGGGCTACTTGGGTCAGAGCCACAAGAACCTGATCTACACAGATACCTGCACTTCTGTACTAACTTGTAAATCCAACACACAGCCTCTCACCACTCATCCACAGCAACGAGAAAGCAGTCAATTGTTTGACTTGTGCATCAGCCAAAGTCACCAACAGCAATGAATTTTTACCACCTGTGTATGAAATGGAACCCCATTGACTTTAGCCACGCTCACTACAAAAGCGAGCACAAGAAGCTAAGAGCAGGAAGCATTTTATTACTGTGCTCATTTTTTATTGATAAACTGGACTGTGATACACTGTTTTCCTGGTTTACACTACTCTGACCACGCTGTTTCCATATTTTGTCAGTCAGTGAAAACTCGACGCCTAGTTTTCACAAAACTGCTGGACAACACCACCTTCCCTTCCCTAAATCATCTCGCAGGACACTCTGCTACAGAAAGTGCATTCCCTTTTTGTCAGTGACCTCTAGTGGTGAGCACAGGCAGGAGAGGACGAAGGAGAGGAGGAAGAGGGCCACTTCATAGCAATTACACAGGGAGAGATTGATCCTTTCTCCCTCCAAAAGAAAGCCGAGGGGTTCATCCATCCCCCTCTTACAAGCTGAGTGCACAAGTCGACACAGGCTCAGGGAAGGGAGTACACACACAGCAGTGTGCCTTGCCCCCAAGTCCATGGGGCCACTCTCCTAGTGTCACCGTTACAAGCAGCAGAAGCATTTTGTCTCCTTTCCCCTCCCCAAGGTGATGAACACAGATCTCCATGCTCCCCTTGTAACTCCCTTCCCTCCTAAGCACGCAGCCTTCTGTGACCCACGGCCTGGCCTGCTGTGGCTCAGCAGTGTCATCTTGGCCCAGACTGCTGAGAAAATAATTTAAGTTTTGGGAAAGAGCTCTGAGAAGTCCACGCCACAGAGACACGCAGAGATCAGGAATGTGTAATTGCAGCCAGAGGTGGGTTTGTTGAGAGGGGGGTGGAAAGCAGCTCAAGGGTTCATGAGGAAAGACACCACCATGGGAAGAAAGGGGGAAACAGCACATCCCAGGTCCATCCTGGGGCCAACCCATCCCATCCCAACCACCAGCTGCTCGGCCAGCAGAGCGCAGGGATCACACTATGGCTTAGCCTCGAAGCTGTTGATATCCTCACTCCTTTTCGGGTGCTAACCAAATAAATGAGTTTGATTTCCTATTTGCAGGCTGAACACAGAAAAACAAACACGACCAGAATTGCACAGAGACAGGGACAGCAACACCCTGAAACAACGGAGGGATTAGGGTTGTCTCCGAGAGGCTGGGCGCAGGTCAGATGGGGCTCACCAGCTGCTCTGCCGGCACCGCTCCTCATCCCAGGGCAGCACCCAGCAAATCTTGCAGCAGCGTCACCACTCCACCTGCGGCTTCGCTCCCTGTCACGACACACCAGCACAGCACAAGCCTGCCTTTCATCAGCTGACATACCCACGGGCAGGTTTTGTGTTTAGACACCAGAATGTGAATCAGTGGCAGAGACACACGTTCAGATATGAATCTTAGTTTTGGAAGTAATTTCTCTTGGACTGAAAATAACAGGTTTCCATTACGGCATTTGCTCGGTGAAGAGGTCAGCCCATAACTAGATCCAACACGCCTCCATCGGCTCATATTTTACTCTCCCTCTAACTAGACCCTATGGATTTAAATCCAGCAAGTAACATTTTAATCAATTCAGCTGATGAGTGACAAATCCCTGACAGTTCTACACTCGGTCTAACAGCGGTACCTTTGCTTTCTTCACGTGGCTCATGATATTGCCAAGATCTTCAACATCAACAACAGCGTTTGTGCCTCCAGCTTCCTCAGCATCAGTCTCCTCCTCACTACTGGTTTCAAACAACTCCTCTGCCTGGGTAAGAGATCAGAGAAAAAAAAAAAATAAATTAGGAATGTATCTGAATGTTAAATATAAGACCTTCATCTATGCTAACCAGTGAAATCAGCTCTCACAAGCAGTAAAGGCTACTGAAAAGCAAGGAATAATCTGTCAATAACCTGGACAACATATACGAGACACATTCAAACTTAGGGCTTCTATCAGTGTGTATTTTTAAGAGTTCAGTAGCGCACAGCCTGCCTGAAACTCAGTCCAGATGTCCTGCCTCCAGACTGCTCCCTTCTCCTCACATGCTGATATAATCACAGGAGAAGCGATACAGAGCAGCCCAGCTCCCACTGCATCCCACTGCGATGACGCGGAATCCTAAACCCTCTTAACTCCTCCAGGTGCCCCTGTCTGAATGCACAGGGAGTGAGAGATTTACTTTCCAACTCAACCTTTTCACAGAGCACAAGAGTCGTCTCCCTTTCTGTGCACAGCCGAGGTACAGCACAACAGCATCGGTGTAACAGCAGTATTTATTCCTCTTGCTCCTGCAGCCCAGCACCCTCTAACCCACTCAGCCAGAAAAGCCTAAATTTTCCTACAAAAATCCAACATTGCCACAGCAAACATTTCAAATCCACACCAAGTGGATTGCAGGGAGGATTAAAGCTCTGGGTCTTGCACCGTAGAGCAACAGAGAGGATTTCTCATTCAACACCTGCACTCGACACTCCAGAAGGCACACAAATCATTACAGGCAGACACTGACAGAGGAAGTACAGGACTTGCTCAGAAAACACTGCTTTCCAACTGCCTTTGGAAAAACCATGGGATGCAGGCACAGTACCTGAGCTTCAACAAGTTGCAGTGGAAGCAGGTGAACTGCTCACAGGGAACTACGTGCTTCACTTGGCCATGATTCAGAGAAAAGACTGATGAGAGCCCAGACTGGCTCACTGGAGCATCAGTCACAACTTATACCTGCCCCTGTTCACAAGGGCAACTCCCTCACCGTATAAATGCCACCTAGCTGAGGGCCATCCCTAATGCTTTGGCCCTTCTTTTTGGATAGCTTTATTCTACCTGATAACCACTACAGGATCTCATCCCTCTTCACTCTCTGCTCCACAACAAGGAAGCATCAAGCTCCCACAGCACTCCCCTGGGCTGTAAGAGGGAGGAGAGAAGTCAAACAGCGCTTCAAAGGGCATTAAACCAGAAACAAGGCCCTGCAGATTTTAGCTCTACCTCGGTATTCTCATATTCTGATGCCCCATGTTCATGATCTGAGCTCTCTTTGCTCGGCTTCCTTGAAGATTTGCACTTCCCTTTCTTGCACTTCCCGCTGCAGGGCTTCTTCTCCCCTCTGCAGAGCACCTGGAGCCGGCTGAGGAGCTTGGCTTTCCAGGCTTCAAAGTCGGCCTCGATGCTGCCGTGCTTGCTCTGGGCCACGTTGCAGTCCCCCTCGGCACGAGTCAGGATACGGCTGGCACCCAGCATCCACAGCCACCTGTCTACGCTTCTCCCAACCTAGGACAGGATGGAAGTCAGAGGGTCATTAAATGAAGCCCAAGCTAAACAAAGCAGGTAATTAAGAAAGCAAGGACCAAGTACATGAGATAGAGGAAAGAGTTCTAAACCAAAAGGCAGCAAGTGAAAGGGTTTAGAGTACTGTACCCTCATGCACTGATAGAAAGCTCTCAAAGCCGGGAAATTAACTCAGTAAGAATTTACCAAATGCATCCTCAGACCTCCCAGATTAATGCAGTGCTTATGGAACTCCTTTCCCATTTAACAGGGCAGCACAATTGCTTCAAAGCTGTGCTGCCCATGCCCTAAACCCAGTCTCTAATCAAGTCCGCACAGTGGCTGCAATTCTCACACAAACTACCAGTATCGTTCAGTTTTGTAGCATTTAAGAAGGCTTAGCTTTTCAGAGAAGCAGAAATGAAAGAAATGCACCCAAGAGATACTTACCGTGTTGTAATGATCGACATAAACTGAGTTTCCCAGGCCAAACACCGCGTATCTCAGGCCTTTCAGATACGTTTTCCCAAAGCGGAAGTCATTCGCAGCCTCTCCCAACCACTTACAGAACCAGGCTGCGCTCTCCGTTGGCTGTCCATCCGTGTACGTGGCTACCAAGAACACACAGATGTTCCTGCTCGTTGTCTAAAAACGTAAAGAGAACAGAAGAGAAGAGATCCCTGCATTTTTCAGGATGCTTTACATCAGACAGAGAGCTGGAAGAACACAGAGACACTCACAAGAAGTGAAAAACAAGATTTTTGCTAAGTGGGTTAAGAATCATTGGCATGGGTGCTGCAGGTGATAAACCCAACGGTGCTGAATGACCCTGCTCCCTGCAAAGCCACCTGAAACCAGCCAAGGGACATCAGGCTGTCGTCCCCCTTCCTGACAGGGACATGGTAGTAAAACACAACCAGACACCGATCTTCCCTACCCCAGTCAACAGCTTCTTGAACAGACTCTTGCAGCGATGGATTCAACAAGAAACTGTAAATATTCATGGAAGAAAAATCTATCCTTGATTACTCAATATAAACACACCTCCCCAAAAGTTTAACTTGTATGCCTTTGAAGGCTGCAGAAGTATCATGGAATCATGGAATTGTCAGAGTTGGAAGGGACCTCTAGANCTTGTCAGCATTCATAAGGTCTCCCCTCAGCCTTCACTTCTCCAGGCTAAAGAGCCCCACCTCTCTCAGCCTTTCCTCGTAAGGGAGGTGCCCCAATCCCTCCATCATCTTAGTTGCCCTATACTGAACTCTCTCCAGCAGTTCCCTCTCTCTCTTGAACTGGGGAGCCCAGAACTGGACGCAGTATATTCCAGTTGCGGCCTCACCAATACAGAGCAGAGGGGGAGAATGACTTCCCATGACCTACTGGCCACACTCTTCCCTACACAGCCCAGGATTCCATTGGCCCTCTTGGCCACAAGAGCACATTGCTGGCTCATGGGTAATTTACTATCTAGCAGGACCCTCAGATCCTTCTCCTCAGACCTGCTTTCCAGCAGGTCCATCCCCATCCTATATTGGTGCCTGGCATTCACTATCTACTTGTTCTGGTTTTAAGCCCTTTCCCAGGTGTTTGCTGTCACATAGCAGGGGGACCTGGTGCAGCCACTCTCACATAACTCACACCTGACCATGCTCAACCAAAATCACTGTCCATATCAAAATATTCTACATGGTCCTCCCAGTAATTTTCAATATTCAGGTATTTCCTGCTGAGGGCTGAAGGGCTGTACTTGCTTACATAGAAGGGAAGCAATTTTCAACCCACAGCTCTGGGGATTCCCAGGATGACAAGAGAGAAATACAAGAAAGAAGAAAAGAGCCTTCAGAATCCCAGGAAAAGCTTGTATTTATTATTTATATTTATAAGGTACCTACTTCCTCTGCTAAACAATCATCTGGATCATAGTCCCCCATGCTGATGACTTCCACAGGCAAATTAAGGGAAATAACTGCTTCAGCCAGACCTGCAGCAAATTTCTGAAAAAAAGGAAATGTAGACAGTTGTCAATACTTCAACCCACCCATTGTAAGGGTCAAAAAAGCCCTTCTATGGCCAACAACAAGATGTCTCCCAGGACGGGAAGAACAATAACACACAAGAATAAGACACTGGACATCTAATTCCTCACATTTAAAAAGTGGAGTACGCTGTCAGAAAGAAGAGAGTTACGTGAATTTTAATGACTAAGGATTTTACATGCACACAAATTAAATTTCTTTTTGAGAAAGAAAGCACCAAAAGCAACAAGACCTGTGAGCAAATTGAGTATATTTTAAGAGTAAATTTTAAGCTTCCTCATCAATATCTCTATGTATGCCCCACTTAAATGAAGTGAGTAGAATAACATTTATTTTTATATAGTTTTCACTTATCTTTCACGTTGGGCAGTGACTTCTAATGAAAGTTCCCATGAACTTTCCGATCTTTACACAGTGCAGTGCTTTTAAAGCAAGCAACATACTTGGATCTCAACAACATTGCAAATTAACTTCAAGCACATGGAAAAAAAACAAAGTAACTTATACCTTTGCTGTGCCAGTCTGGGACCCATAGAAAATCTTTACCCCAGCGACATAGACCTCCTTTGCCTGCAGGGTGCCATATCCATTTACTAGTTTGTCTTCTGTTCCTTCAGAAGCATCTGGATTCCTCTTGGATTTTTCACCCTAGGAAAAAAACACCATGTTTCATTCAAAGTGATGTTAACCTTATTGTCCCAATGGCATTTAAAACACAAATCCTGTGACCACGGGAGCAGCACCACACAAATGCAACAGTCAAAGCATTTTAGCTTCTCACACCTAGGGAAACACACAAGAAGCTATTTCTGTGAACTAGGCCAGGCTACAACAGACTCATCTCAAACACTGGGGAAATAACAGGATCCAGCTGAACCTGAGAACCTCCCAACTCCTGCAGAACTTTACTCACCTGCACAAGAAGGTTTTGACTTTGAGTGGCCTAATCCTACTCTCACCCTAAAACCAGTCCAACCTCATCATTAACATCACTGGAAACATGAACCTGAAAACATCAGGCACAAGCAGAGTGATTTGCTTGAAGCAACAGAGCACCCCAGGCTGACACCCCCTCAGTAACAAAGTGAGAAGGGTTCAGATAAGATCTGTTCTAATATCAGAGCAACAAGGATTCTTAGTTACCCACAAACATGGAGGAAACCAGACTGAGGATTATAACCAAAAGATAAACCAAACTACCTTTGGGATTTGCAACCTGGGTGGGCTCACAGTGAAGTAGCACAATTTCACTACACCAGTGGGTGCCTTTACCTGACAACTACTCGCTTGCACACACAGATTTTGGGCCCTCCTCAAACAAAAGTGCTTACGGGTTCAGTTACCTTCTTTTTGGTTTTGGTGGTGAAGAACTGAACGGCGATCCAAATGCTGATCCCAGAAGCAACAGCAGAATAGATGTAAAATCTGTGCAGCCATAAGGACATCAGGCAAGTATAGAAAAAGTTCCACATGTCCATTGAGACATCCAAATCTAGAATAAACCACAGATTTAGCAAGAGCAGAATCCTACGGCACAAATTTAGAATAAGCACACAAGAAAACAATCATACAGGACCTGTAGGCTCACGACATGTCTCTGCAGAAAACAGCTTTTGGCTAAATAAAGACACTACAATTGTATCACAGACCCTTCACCTCCCGAGAGGTGTGTAAGCTGAGTTCCATCTGTGTATCCAAGCTAATGTTTTGGGCTGTCATATGGAACTCTGGGTTTTTCTTAAGACACAGGATGTTCTGTTATAAGGAAAGGCAGAAAATACTTGCACTATGCAAGGGTCTGAAAGTAAGAAGTCCTTGTGAAACATCCACTGCATTGGTTTGGCAGAGACCCGACACGTACAGATCTCTGGAGCTAAAAAGCACCATTTCTAGAGTGACATGATCTCGGCAGAGCTTGCTCCAGAACGGAACCCTTGCTTGCATGCACTAGACACCACTCTGATTACAACAGCTTTACCCAGAGCGTCAAGGCCAGACTGGAACATGGATTCAACTGAAAGCACTTTTTCACAATTCTGTCATCAGTTCAATTCAGGACAGTATTTCCAAAAAGCTGGAAACTTTGTTAGCATACTTTTCCCCTGGGCTGTTCAAACCAGATCAAAAGCTGGAGGGTATGCTCCTCACCCCTCCACCACCAACACCGAACCCCCCCAGTAAGAAAAGAGCTGAGAGCGCTTGCTGTTGTGCCAGGGCCCCAGTGCTGCCAGCCCACAGGAGCAGCAAAACAGGGGGGCTCCTGACACCCACCACAGCCTCCTCACCCCCCATACCTGCCCCTGCAATCCCCCCGTGGCACCCACCCACCCCCTGGGCATGACACCCCACTGGAGCTGCCCCCCCATCCCTCACCCCAGTGCCT
>VXAK01005818.1:30490-52223 GCA_013399435.1 Arenaria interpres | reverse complement strand
CGTCCCTTCCCCTTCCGCCCGCCCTGTTTCCCCCCGGACAGCTTTCACCGGCGCGACGGGGGGCGGGCGGGCGCAGCGGCAGCCAATGGGAAGGCAGCGCCGGGAGGCCCCGCCCCTCCGTCCCCGCGCGCAGCCGGCGGTGGGGAAGGAGCGGCGGCCGCCATGTCCATCTTCACCCCCACCAACCAGATCCGCCTCACCAACGTGGCCGTGGTGCGGGCGCGGCGCGGCGGCAAGCGCTTCGAGATCGCCTGCTACCGCAACAAGGTCATGGGGTGGCGCAGCGGAGCGTGAGTGCTGGGCCGCCGCCGCTGGGGCCTGCCCCAGGGGGCCGGGACGGGGGGGAAGGGGAAGCGGTGTGAGGGAAAGGCCGGGTGTGAGGGAAGGAGCTGTGTGAGGGGAGAAGCTGTGTGGGGGAAAGGCCTGGTGTGAGGGAAGAAGCTGTGTGAGGGAAGAAGCTGTGTGAGGGAAAGGCCTGTGTGGGGCCCAGCTGTGGTGGTGGGGAGACCCATGTGGGTCCTGGCCGTGGATCCCGGGATGGGAGACCCGTGTAGAGCCTGGGGACGGGGAGACCCGTGTGTAGCCGAAGCTTGAGCCCGGAGGTTGGATGGTACCTGGCTGTGGAGCCTGGGGGGACGGTAAGACCCGTGTGGGAGCGCCCTGGACGCTGGGGCGGTGCCCCTGCCCTTCCCTGGGGAGTGACATTAGTGCAATAGAAATTCGCAGGCACCACTGATTCAGACCTTGGCAGCAGAACTTGTTCCTCCTTGCTAAAATCTCTTACGCCTTTGTGTTGCTTCATGGATTTTCTAACCCTGTCCTAATCTCTAGGGAGAAAGATCTCGACGAGGTCCTGCAGACACACACGGTGTTTGTCAATGTCTCCAAAGGCCAGGTGGCGAAGAAGGAAGATCTCGTTAAAGCATTTGGGACAGATGACCAAACCGAGATCTGTAAGATGGTAGGTTTCAACCACTTTACCTTGTAAAAGCTTGGGGAAAACTTTCCAAATGTTTTACGTAAGAGTCACGCAGACATGGTAAGCTGCTTTTTTACTGGAAGGTTTTCACAGAATGCAGCACTGCCAGAGGCAAAAGTATTCAGTTTTTTGTTAAGAAATGGATAGAAAAGAGTCACCACTCTGTGGCATGGTCTTGAATTTTGTATATGCTTCTTGCTGAAAACAGTTCTGAGTGTTCTGTGTAACATACAGCTTCTACCATGAGCCAGCGATGTGCCCCTGTCACTAAAAGGGCCAATGGGATCCTGGGCTGCATAGGGAAGAGTGTGGCAAGTAGGTGGAGGGAGGTCATTCTCCCCCTCTGCTCTGCACCGGTGAGGCCACAACTGGAATACTGCATCCAGTTCTGGGCTCCCCAGTTCAACAGAGAGAGAGGGAACTGCTGGAGAGAGTCCAGCATAGGGCAACTAAGATGATGGAGGAATTGGAGCATCTCCCTGATGAGGAAAGGCTGAGAGAGCTGGGGCTCTTGAGCCTGGAGAAGAGAAGGCTGAGGGGAGACCTTATGAATGCTGACAAGTACCTAAAGGGTGGGTTGAAGGAGGATGGAGCCGGACTCTTTTCAGTGGTTTCCAGCGATACGACGAGGGGCAACAGGCACAAGCTGGAACATGGGAAGTTCCACTCAAATCTGAGGAAGAACTTCTTTGGGGTGAGGGTGGCAGAGCCCTAGGACAGGCTGCCCAGGGAGGGTGTGGAGTCCTCTTCTCTGGAGATCTTCAAGCCCCGCCTGGATGCTCCTGAGTGATGTGCTCTGGGCAACCCTGCTTTGGCAGGGGGGTTGGACTGGATGATCTCTAGAGGTCCCTTCCAACTCTGACAATTCCATGATTCCGTGATATGCACTGATGTCTACAGACACAGAAAAAAGGTTACCCAGCAGTGACAAGTTCCCCACCTATGATATGTTATGAAGGATGCACGGAAAGGAAGGGGACAATTGCTTATTTTGGGCAGTGCAATTAAATGTTAAGAACAGATCTAATTACTTAGTCTTTCGTGGTAGGATATGAACTGTGGACTTCTTGTAGGTGATGAGAATTCAAGTAAATCTGGGCTTGCTTTTTGTAGTTTAGTGTTTCAGTGGTGGTTTTTTCCTCTGCAGTCTTTCCAATGTTGTCTGTCATAATGGTGTACGTTACTAATATGGTTAGTATATATGGTTAAATATAAATAATATGGTTATTCTTTTTCTGCATTTCAAATCTTAACCATTCAAGCAATTGTCAAATTTAACAAAGTTACTGGAGTTTTCACTCTTTAGTCAAATCTGTGATGTTTATTAAGAGATCCTTTGTATTTTTCCTGTGCAGATTTTATCAAAAGGGGAGCTGCAGGTATCGGACAAAGAACGCCACACACAGCTGGAGCAGATGTTTAGAGACATTGCGACTATTGTGGCTGACAAATGTGTGAATCCCGAAACGAAGAGGCCATACACCGTAATCCTTATCGAAAGAGCCATGAAGGATATTCACTACTCTGTCAAACCGCACAAGAGTACGAAGCAGCAGGTTCGTTTTCTTGCAAAATCACCTTCTGCTCAGAGGTGTCTTCAAGTGTAATTTCTCTGGTCGCGGTCACAGGGGTCAGCAGAGCCCTTTGGTCTGAAGCCCGGCAGTTGAATGCTGGATACAAACAGCCTCTGAAACTTCTTTGGTTTTCTAACCATTCAGGGAAGGGGGAAGGAAAGAAACTAATCAAAGCAGCAATAGTGATATGCCTGGAACAGAAGTAAAATTTCTATGATTTCAATTGAGGTAGTAAATCAGGCTTTGCATCTGAGCCACATGGCTCTCTGTTGCTCTGGAGTATAACTACTGCTTAATATTATTGCAGACAGGTCATTTTAGTATGGGAAGCGATCACAAACCGCAAGAACTCAGCTTGTTTTTTTGTTAATCTATCAAAATAGAGTAATAGCAAACTCCCTGCTGCAGAGGGGCAGTGATCGGTACTGAGAAACGTGTCTGAAGCTGACACAAAGGATTTCAGATTTTGGTCTGCGCGGTGTTTTTTAAGCAGGTGCATAAATGCTCTTTCTCCTTAATGTCTTCACAGGCGCTGGAAGTGATCAGACAATTAAAGGAGACCATGCAAATTGAACGTGCTCACATGAGGCTGCGATTTATTCTTCCAGCAAAGGAGGGAAAGAAACTGAAAGAGAAGCTCAAGCCACTGATTAAAGTTATTGAGAACGAAGACTTCCATGAACAGTTGGAAATTGTAAGCCATAAAGCAGTCCTTAGGTTTCATACTTGATCTGACTACTCCTGTAGGGTTTATTAGGAGATTGATTAATATATAGAAGTGGTTTAGATAAGCTGCAAGTTGACCAGAGATTCTAAATCAGAGTGTAGTTTGTAGTTTTTAATTTCACAGGCTCCTAGTGATGGAAGCTTGGAAGCAGCCTTGTTACACAGAGGTTGCTGCTTCAAGCTGAGGAGAAGCACAGCGTGATTCCTCTGCCACAACACT
The DNA here is from genome assembly GCA_013399435.1 of Arenaria interpres. NCBI lineage: Eukaryota > Metazoa > Chordata > Aves > Charadriiformes > Scolopacidae > Arenaria > Arenaria interpres. The sequence continues at coordinate 48,724 of VXAK01005818.1, read as the reverse complement.
GATAAGTTTCTCTGCAAATATGGGATGTTATTCTTGTATTTATTTGGTGGGTCAGGCCTGTATTTTGACAGTGGTTAATGAAAGTTTTTTTAAAAAATAGTCGGTGGGAAAGCAAAATTTGGTATTTGTAAAAAATCTTTCTGAGAGCAGGTTAGAATCTAACAATCCCAGTTGTCAAAAGACACCATCCAGCCATGGGTAAATGGAACTGCAGAGTTTCTGTAGAAAGAGTACGTGATAGAAAATGCTTATCAACTCCTCAAAGTCCATCTTAGGAATTAAACAGTATTGGTTTTTAAAGAAAGTTAATGTTGGACCTTAGAATCATAGAATCATTTAGGATGGAAAAGACCTTAAAGGTCATCAAGTCCAACCATTAACCCAACACTGCCACCGTGAAAGGGGGCTAATAAAAATCAAATATTATTGCTTGACTGACGAAATGTGAAATATTTCAGGTGTGCCTTATTGACCCAGGCTGCTTCAGAGAGATCGATGAGCTGATCCGGAGTGAGACGAAAGGGAAAGGAACGCTGGAAGTGCTCAGTCTGAAGGATGTGGAGGAAGGAGATGAAAAGCTTGAATAGCGACAACCTTCCCGGAGCCATTCTGTTTTCACTAAACATCCTCCGAAATGACTGGCGTTTGCCACTCTCTTCTGTTAGGCCTTTGTGCTTTTTCCAATCTCTTGCTGCCAAATATTTTCTGACACTAATCCTTTGGGATTTTTTTCCATGCAGTGTGGTGTTTTTTTATCATTTGACACTTGCTTGGTTTACAAATGGGTTTGCCTGTAGGAGCGTTTTGTGTCAGAGTTGCACTAATGAGGATTGAGCTAAGCCTCGATGCGGGAGTTCCTGGAGCTTGGGTTCAGTTTCAGGGTCGCTGTTGAAGAGTGTTTGAGTGATGGTGCCAATCGGTTTTGCTCTGGGTGGTCAGTGTTGAGTGGAAGATTCCATAATAGGTCGCTGAGGGGTGAGTTTTGTACGTGAGGAGAGGAACCTAAAGAAGAGGGAGCTGCGTTTTCACTTCTGAGCAGGTGCAAAATGTGGATCGTGTCTAAAGTGATCTCTTGGCAGCATGAAAACTGACTTAGACTCCCATAATTGGCTGCTTGATAATTAGAGTACTTTAAAGGACCATTCTTAGAGATTTCCTTCACTGGATATAACAGCAGTTGCTAACTTAGAAAAAATGTTTTCCAAATAATTTATTCATAAAATATATTTAGCTACAGTAATAGAAATGAGCTATCATCTATTTATATATTACAGATACAGAAAGAAATAAAATAATTATTTTTGTTAATAGCATAGGAGGTATCTCCGGCCGTGGCGATGCTTTGTGGGCTGAAGGGGCGGCGTGTGCTTGTCAGCCGTTCTCGTTGGCGTGATAAAGTGGATCTGGAAGAGTCGGTGGTGGCCTCTGGCCACTGCGGCAGACGGGCTTTTGTCAGGCCCTAATTCCCGGGCGGTGACTGTTCATGCTTCAAGACCCCTTGCTCTTCAGTGCAGTAGAGAACAATTCTGGCAGCTGTCCTTTACCCTCTGGGCTTTTTTATGCTGCCTTCTAATACACGCACAGGATTTCCAGCCAGCTCTTCAGGCGCAGCGTACAGTTCTCGATAATTCTGTTAAATCTTGTTTCGGCTGCGTTAAACAAATGCTTTTTAAATTGAACTTGTGCATTTGAAAGAAGAGGGGAAAAGAGGACAACAACTGGAGGAGGAGATAGTAAAAATACTAACCACCAGGGAAAGTGTATATCCTTGGGTGACTGAAAGCTAAATCAGCAGGAATTAGGGAGCAAAAGCTCCTTAATTACGTGTGAAGGTAACATTAATTATTATAACAGGTATTACGTCCCTGTTTCCGTGCCGATAGCGGGCAGCAAGTCAGGAGCTGCAGCCTGGCCGAGGACGAGGCCTCTCCCGATGAGCACGGGTTGTGTTCATTGTTTGCCGTTTGCTTTTAGAGTGTGTGACTGCCCATCAGATGACAATTAAACAGCCCTGGGTTGGACTCTGATGTGACCTTTCTCTTTGTCCCATTAACACATGGTGAATTTTCTAGAATTTACACGGAGAGTTGGAGGCAGCTGGAGGGGGAGAGGTTTGTCCTGCGGGGTGCCCGGGGCCTGCGACACTCCGTCCTTAGTCAACGGCTGCCTCTTGGGAGCTGGTTTCTGCCACAGTCTGTTGACACAAGCGTGTGCGAGGTTGGATTAAATGTCTTTAGTAATATTTGGGAAGGACTTGCACTGCAGAGTCTGAGTTTTGCTGAGGACCAGTGAAACGGAGATTCTTGAAGTATTTTATCCGACTTGAAATGCTTTCTCTTGCCCCAGGGTAATATTCCGTGGCGTTTGAAGGCTGCCTAGTAAGGTTTAGTGGCAGAATTAGATACTTGCTGTGTGGCTGCAGCCCCAACGTGGAGATCTCAGACTGGCCAACGCCTCCTGTGCACGAGCCCTTGTCTCTGTGCGCTCTTTGAGAAGCGCTAAAGATGATCATGTTAATATTTACCTTGTCACTGGCCATTAGCCCTAACGAGCAACTCATAAGTCTACGAATGAGACGCTGAGTAAGAGCCTCAGCTGATACTGGGCCGGAGACACTTGATTCCACAATCCTTTAATTTCTTTGTTTTCTGTATTCAACACCCAGAGCGCAGCAGGGCAGCTGCAGGTCCAAGATCTTGAGTCACAGAAGCAATCCGAGCTGATGTACGAGCTTGGTGCTAGGAAGGCAATTTCCTTAATAAAGTCTTTTTTCTGCGAATCAAATGTTAAAGGATATTTCTCTGGTAGAGGGAGCTTGGTTTAATTTATCGACAAATAAATGTACGTGCTCACCTTTCTTGTCATATTTGTAGTTCAGCAAGAACGTATGGGAAGCATCAGAATAAATACCAGTATTGGTAGCGGTTTGTTGTTGCCAGTTTCAGTAGGAGTGTAACTCCCTGCGCTAATTAACTGAAATTTTCTGACATTTCCCCAAAATTAACTGAAATTCCCGAAGGTACAGATCTAGGTGGTAATGGGCGCCTCTGGAGTTGGAGATAAGCTACAGGTGTGTGCATCTTTTCCCCCCAAATTGTCCTCGCCATGTGTCTGGTGGCACTTGGCGTGTCCCCGGGCCGGGCGGGTGCAACGGCCGTAGCCACGGTGATGGGAAACACAGCCGGGCCTCCCCCCGCCAGCCCTTGGCTCCATCCGGGAGCTCAGTAATTGGTTATTAATTAACCTGCTGCCTGCAGAAGCGGAGAAGAAGGGGCTGTGGGCGGTGGTGGCCGAGCAGGAGGTGTGTGGTGGTTGGAGGTGCCGAGGTGACAGTTCTGTGGGCACGAGGAGCTGGGCTCCGTCCTCGGTGACAGCTTGGCCACCAGAGGAGCCACCATGGCCACCGGGCAGGCAGCGGGGCTGGAGGGCCGTGGCCAGAGCACCGGCACCGGGCCAAGCCCGAAGGCAACCCTCAGCCAGCGCGTCCAGGAGCTGCGCACCGTCATCACCTTGCAAGGTGCTGCCCCTTGAGCTTCATGGGGACGTCCCGGGGTGGGCAGGGGGACTCTCGGTCCCCTCGTTGTCCTGCACAGTACTAACCTCACCTTTATGTCCTCCAGACCAAGGGAGGAAGATTTTCACGCTGTCATGTGAGGAAAAGCTCAATCAGAACAGAGAGCTGCTCCCCCGCCTGCGTGAGGCGGTGCAGGAGGATGTCCATGCCCTGGACCTTGTCCATAAGGTACCACGAGGTCCCATCTGCTGCACCCCTGCCTGCTGCTGGCCCTGCAGAGTCACCTCCTCCTCCTCTGTGCCTCACCAGGGCAGCAGTAGGATGTGACCATCCCTGGGCTGGTGGTGACATTCTCTCTGCCCCTCTCCTGCCTGCAGTTCAGCAAGCCGACTGTGGCCGAGGCTTGTGGAGCCCAGAAGCCCATGGACATCGCCTTGGCCAGGAGGGCGGTGCATGTAAGGGCAGGGTCCAGCGGGCACGGGCTGCTCACGTGTTTTGGGGCTCTGGGGACACTGGGGTGCGTGGCAGAGGGACCTGGTGCAGGCACAAGGACACCGGGCTGGTGTGGCAAGACGTGGAGTGTCACGTGTGGTCCCATGGGTCCCTTTCCACCTCGTGACCCATCCGTGCAGGTCCTCCGTCAGCTCCCTCAGCACATGCTTTGCCCCAGCAGATCTCCTGCCTGTCCCATCCTGCGTGTCCCCGGGGCTGCCCGGGTTCCTGCGGGTCCAGCCGCAGCCCTGGGAGAGAGATGCTGTCTCTGCCCTTCACTGCCCGTCCCAAGGTTGTGACCTGGTTAGAATCCCATGGAGACAGAGGAGCTGCCCTTGCCTGGGGGCCTCTTGCGGGGACAGAGCGGTGTCACCGCTCTCCACCACTGTCCGCATCTGGGGCACTGATCGATTTTATTGACACCCAGCCCTGGGTCTGCGTTATGCAGAGTCCCTGAGCGTGACCCACCACTGCCATCAGCAGATCCCCACCTCTGCCTTATCCCAGGCCCCCCACAGCAAAGGTCTCCAGACCCCGTCCTGCCAAAGGAGTCACAATGTCCCAGAGAAACGTCCCAGCCGTTCCTGGGGGGCATCCAAAGCTCTACCTCGGGGGGAGGGGTTTTCTAGGAAGGACCCCCTTCTCCCACGGGTGCCCAGCAAACCCTGCCTCCAGCCTGGAGAACTCTCATGTGCCCCTCCAGGTGGCCCAGGAGAGGCTCCGGGCCAAAATCTACGAGCAGGTGAACACGAGCAACATGCTGCTGTACCAGCTGCGGCAGCGGGGCCGAGCCTGGGACGAGCTGCAGCGGCGGCTGCAGCAGCTGCAGGATGCCCAGATGGAGGACAAGCGCCTGCAGGAAGAGGCGCAGGTACCCAGAACCCCTTCCCGGGGTGGCAGCACCCATGGGGGACTTCAGTCCAAGCCCCTGTCCCCACGTTCCCTGGGCTCAGCATGCTGGGTCACCCCATGTCCCCCCATCCCCTCCCTGCCCCAGGTGATCCGCCAGCTGGAGAACAACATTGACAAGATGCTCACCAAGGTCCGCGCTGGCCAGAGGGTGACCGCCCTGTACCTGGCGGTGCGGGATGTCCTGAGGAAGGTGAGCTCCTCCTCACTGTGCCACTGTCCCACCCACTCCCCCTGCAAAGGCAATGAGGTGCCCCAGGAGCTGCGCTGGTGGGATGCCCTCCTGCATCGGCGAGGTCCTCCTGCTCCCCACCATCCCCTGTCACAGCACGCAGGTGGTGGGGTGACGCGCTCTGGCTCCCTGTGTCCCAGGAGCTGGCCCACCTGCCTATGTACCTGGACCTCTTGTATGGGATGGCCGAGCGGTACCATTGGGAGCTGGAAGACATGGAGCTCATGGCCTTGAATGCCCTCAAAGCCGCTGATGTAACCAAGGTGAGAAGGTCTGGGGCACCTTGGGGCCCTCTCCCACCCTCCAGAGCCCACAGCCAGCACCACGTGCCCAGGCTGGTGAATCTTCCTGCAATAAAGAGCAAAAGAGACTGAGCTGGGCTTGCCCACCAGCACCTACATGCCTCCGTAGCTCCTCCTGCATCTTGCTCTTTGGTCAGGTGGCCTGGGGACAGCCTGCCTGAAGCACCAGCCATGGTGAAGGCAGCATGCTCCATCCTCCAGCCCTCCTTGCCCAGTTTCCTTCCCAGCCTGTTTACATGGTGGTGGGGGGGTCATTTTTGATGGTGGCCCAGAAGCTCAGCAGGCTCACAAAGGTCCATCCCGGCTTTGGCAACCGTTTCTCCCTTCTCTGATGTGCTCCAGGAGGACATGACCCAGATGGAAACCCGGTTCCGTGCGGAGAGAGAGCTCCGGTTCCGCTCCCTGGCTGCCCAGAACGTGCCCATCGACAGGCTCTGGCTGAAGGAAGCAAGCGAAAAGCACCTGAGGGCGGTGAGCAGGGGGTCCCGGGGCAGGCAGGGCTGCGGGCAGAGGGCAGGCATCGGCGTCAAGCCCCACAGGGGCGGGGGGCTGCGGGGCCAGCTCCCCCAGGGTGTCACCAGCTCGAGAGGTGACGATGAACGTCCTTGCAGCAAGCCCGCTACGAGCTCGCCATGGACTTCACGAACCTGCACCTGCAGGACCAGACGGAGGGTGAGTGCCTGGCAGGGTGCAGGGGGGGTGGGACACAGGCACAGACGTCCTGCCCTGCCACTTCCCTCCCACCCCAGACACCAAACAGATGACCACCAAGACCCAGATGGAGCGCGAGGCCTGGGTGACCGAGAAGATGGAGAAGGCCAAGGCTGCGGTGCAGTGCTCCCGTCTCTGGGTAATGTAAAAACCCATCTCTGGTAGAAGCCTGGGCTGCTCGAGCCTCAGGGGACCAAGACCTCTCTGCTCACCTTGTTTCATTGTGGGCTTGTCTGCTCTCCTCTGCCCCTGGAGCCCCCCGAGGCCCCTCTTGTGCGGGCAAGGATGGAGCTGCTTTTCTCCATGCCATGAGCTTGCAGCGGTCCACGATGCAGAAACCTCCCTGAGGCCACAGCCCAGACCCTGTACCCTTCAGAAGCGCCGTGGGCTGAGTCCTCGTGCTCTCCCCTGGCCAGGACATCCCCAGCAGGCTCCTGGCGCAGCAGAAGTCCTCAGTGGAGCTGGAGCAGTATGTCAACGAGTGCAAGGAGAAGAAGCAGGCACTGAAGGAGACGCTGAAGGAGCTGGAGCTGAAGCAGGCTGAGCTGAAGTTTCGCCAGTCCCCCAACAAAAACAGGTGCTGCTGGCCTTGGGACAGCTGTGTCAGCTGGGCCACCAGCCTTGGGTGGGAGATGTGTATCATGGGTGTCGCAACAGGACCACCCCTTCATCCCACTGCAGCCACCAGGAGGATTTCTGAACAGGGTGCTCCCGCATCTCTGGTCCTGGGAGAGCACCCAAAGCTCCTGCAGTGGGAGCAGGAGGACCCTTGCTCCTTGTCTGGTGTGGGAAGTGGTACCCACATGGCGTTGGGTTGCAGGCAGCATCTCTGCTCTGCAGTCAGTGGGGGGGCAGGGTGCAACCTGAGCAGGTTTTGCAGCAGATTTGGGGTGTCTCTGCACCCCTGTGCGGTCGTGTGGATGTCAGTGTGGTTGGCTCCAGGGTGCTGGAGGAGGAGCTGAGGATGAACCTGCAGTTGGAAGAGGCTCGGCTGGAGCAGATGCAAGCCCAGATGCTGAGGAACCAGGAGCTCCTGGTCGACTTTGAAAATGGCATTGACCACCTCTTCGTCCGTCTGCACGGCATCACCGTCCCCGACCAGGTACCCGCGGGGCTCTGGGGTGAGCGCAGCCCCAGATGGCGCTTGGTGGTGCAACAGCACAGTGCAGTGACACTTGGTGCATCCACCGTCACCCCAAGTAGTTCATTTTCCCCACCAAGGCTGTTCTTCTCTCCTTAACTCCAGGACGATTCTGTCAAGGCCAGAGGGGTGGAGGAGAAGCTCCAGCACTGTGAGAAGAAGCTGCAGTACTTGTTGCAGCGGGTGGCCGACTTGCCCCCCGATAGCCACAGCCCTGATGAGAGCAACGAGGTGCATGGGGGCTCCATTCCTCCTGTGGTCTTTGGGGACCCACACAGGCCTCTCCTGGATGGCCCATCCCAAGACGTCCTCCCAGATGGGAGGATGGAGATGGCCCCAGGGAAGAGCCATGGAGCAGCTCAGCCCCACAGCACTGCAGGGTGTTCCCCTCCAGGGGGGACATCAAGATGGGACACCCCTTGGGTTGTAACACCTATCTCCCCTTCAGCAGTTAACCCAGGGTGTCTTTCACAGACTTTTGTGAAGGTCAGGAATTTTCTGGAGAAAACAACCGCGAATGATCCAAAGAACCTGAAGATTTCCGTGGATGACATAGGCAGTAGCATGCAAGGTAGGAGAGCACAGCAGGAGACATGTCCCACAGCGACTGTCCCAGTCCCTGACCCCTGGGATTTTTGGGGTCCTTGGCTGCCTCCCAGTGCCCCAGCAGCCCCCAGCCCATGAGTTGTCTCCAGACCTTGGGGCTGACCTTGCCTGTCTCCAAGGCTTTGAGTGTGGTTTTAGGTAGGGATGTAGGAGAACAAAGATAAACAGTGGGGTGGTGAGCATCAAAGGACAGCAGGAGATGCTGTGGGGCAAGAGAGACATGCTCATCTTTAAAATCACTGGGTTGTGAAGAATAACCAGTGCTTGGTCTGTGGCCTCCTCCTATTGGATGCTCCTGGAGGAACCACTGAGTTTTTGGCAGTTTACCACCTTTCTTTAACAAAGCGACAGCTGTGCCCACCACTCCATGGCTCCACACCTTTGTGGGAAGCTCCAGCCGTGTTGGAGATGCACATCAGGCCAGTGATGTTGCCAGGCCCTGCAGGTCACCCTGAGATGCTGGGAGACCCAGCCAGTATCGTCTATGATGGAGGGCTTGGCACAAGAACTCACCATGATGCCACCAGCCCTCCAACATGTGTTGGTTCTCCCCAGGGACACAGGCACAGTGGAGGTGGCCCCACAGCCTCTCCTCAGCCCACTCCTCTCCTCTCTCTCCTCCAGACCCCTTTGATTTTGCTGACAAAGACCATGGCCTTGTCCTCACCCGGGAAGACATCAAGAAGCAGGGGCTGTACCTGATTGAAAGCAAGAAGAAAGGCAGCAAGAAGAAGTAGAGGTCGCTCCACAAGAGCTTTGGATGCCCCAGACCATCTGTTGTGCTTTGGATGCCCCAGACCATCCCTTGTACCCTTTGCCGAGCAGGTTTAATAGAGAAGATCCTTTTCATCCCTCCCAAGCCTGTGGTTAAAGCTGGAACTGGGGGTCCTAGGTCACATCTGCCACCCAGGACACATGAGGGACAAACCCTGAGGGTCCTGAGCTGGGTTTGGGAGCAGCCCCATCCCCACGCCTTGTCCCCCTGCCCCTCGCCCAGCTTCTCTCCCTGCAGAGGTGGGGATCGGCTGTGGTGGAGACAGCTTTTCCTGGCCAGAGCAAAGCTGGGGGCAGGTTGGCTTTCTCCCCTTTGGTCCTGTGGGGCCACCACCTTCCTGGAACCTTCCTGGGACCTTCCCCCAGACAGCTCTGGACTCCAAGGGGCTGGCACATTTCTGAGGCAGCTGTGGGGAAATGTGGGGCAGGGACTGAGATCCCTATGGGGATCAGACCTCAGGGTGGGTGTCTTCATGTCTGTGTGTGGGAGTGGAAGGGCAGACCCTGCCTTGGAATGGGAGACCCAAATGTGAGATGCAGCTGGGGGCCTGGTACCTGGGCCTGTCTGACCTGTCTGTGGTCCCTTCATGACTCTTCCCTCCCCTGGTCCCTGCACACACGTTGTGCAACTTGTGCTTATAACCCTAAACTCAGAGCAACTGTCAGGCACTGCCTTTGGGCTGCAGGGTCTAACCCAACGTGACCTAGGACAGCAAAGGGTGCTACACCAAGCTTGTGTCTTGGGGATGGGTCATGGCCATCCAACCATGGGCGTCACTTTGTCTTCTCTAGGAAGGCACTCATAAAACAGTGCTGCAAATAGATGGTGCTGTTTCGCCAAGTACAGCCAACACTGAAGGCTGCTGCCAGGGACCTGTGGTCCTGGCTGGAGACCCAGGTGAGTCCCACCTTATCCATGTCTGCAGGGGAACATCAGCATCATACCAGGTTTTAACTGTCATTTCTTCTTGGTCCCTGTACTTCATGCTGACATCACTTGTGACATCACCCTTGCAGGGAAGGAATGGCTGCTTCTGCCAAGCCTCCCAGCAGACTGGCAGGTCACACCAAATGGCCTTGGTGGGTTTTGTGAGACTACAGGGATGGGGAATATATTGCCAAAATAACAGTGCAACTCGTGTCTTTGAAAGGAAGCTCCAGAAATAGTGTAATGTGCCAGTGAAGTCACCTGGTGGAGCTTCCCACAATCAATTACATCCTTCTCCTGTCCTGTTCTTGTGTGCCCACCACAGCCAGGGTGTGGGCTGGGGTCTGGGCCAGGGATTCCTTTGCTGGCCAGGAGCCACCCAGCCCTGGGAGCAGAAATCTGAAAATACTCTGCAAACCAAGGGGACAAGTGGACAGGGTGGGTGGATGGTGCTGGGCCACCGACACTGTCCTTGCTCAACACACCCAGTGTTTGAAGAAACAGCCAGGCCATGTTGAGTGGGCTGTACTCAAAAAGGTGACACTGAGAAGGAAATTACCTGCACACCACGACATAAGGTGACTCTGACCACCCTTCTTGCTCACTTGAGCAGAACACATCCCTGCTTCAGGTGCAGAGAGCCACCGGGCTGATGTTGAGATTGATGCACCCCAGGCTCTTGGTGACCTGGGGCAACGCAGTTGCAGGGATGTCAGCGTTGACCAGAAATCACAGAAAATCTGCCCATCCGAGGGCTTTTGTACAAACCAGTCCCTCCCTCTCAAGGCTGTCTACAGCTGCTGCCAAAACAGTTTTGCCTACAACAAGGCTGTAGGGCCCACCATGAACTGGTGTTTGCTTCTACAAGGTCTGGTGTAGCAGAACTATGGAGGATCATTTTTTGTCTCAATTGGCTTAGCTGCGGCAGCTCCACGATATGTCTCTTAGACAGCAGCCACCACACCACTGAATAAATATGAATGGTTTGAAGCCAGTTGATAAAAAAGAGATTCTAGCTTTAAGCACCTAACTACATTTGAGGTGGTTTCCTCTTGTAATGTCCTCAGGACCTGCTGAAGGGGTGTCCTTCCTCTCTTGGTGACACGGAACCAAGTGTACACCCCAAAGGTGCTGCAAGGGGTAGTCAAGGTTACAAAGAATGCTGACCTGAGCAGAGATGACCCCGCAAATATCTTCCAAAGTCTCAGGTAGCTGAGAAACCCACCTCTCAGCAGCAACATCACCAAATCCAAGATCCAGCGTCTCTTGGTCAGCAACTGAAAATGTTGGAGTTCCAGGTATTCTGACAGCCTGAAGGCCGAGGAGAAGAGAAGAAGCAAATAATGAGTGTTTTGAGGCTGGTAGAAATGAAGGATGACTTTTTAGAGCATGGTGGTGGTGCTTGTCCCTCGTGCCCTGACATACAGAAGAGCAAGAAGAGACACCGGAAAGCTTTGGGGAAGACCTCCATATGCTGAGATGTCCTCTCTCCTTCCTCTTCAGCCTCTAAAAGGTATTTGGTGAAGAACAGAGCCAACATCTCTCAGCTAGACAAGAGGGTTCCCATCATTTGGGATAAACTTTGAAAAAATAGTTTCCAGCTCTTGGTCTGGGTTTCCACTCTGGCTTTGGGGAACAGAGAAGCCACAAAATGTGTTGAAGACTTCTCTCCACTAGAGATGGAGTTTATTTTTCAATCTCAATTTATAGAGAATCCAGTCTGTGGCCCATTTGCCACCTACAAGGTAATTCTGAGATGTTTTAGGATCGTAAAATAATAGAATCATCTAAGTTGGAAGGGACCTTTAAGACCACCACTTGCCACCAGCTGCCAACTGGATTTAGCTGCCTTGAAAGGAGGGGAAGAGTAACAGCACGCGATGCCATGGTGGTTTCAGGTCTACTGGAGATACAAAGGCTACCTGATTCATCATGAGCATTCGCCGAATGCATTCAGACACAGCATCCCAAATCCCCGTCACATCAGCAAGGCGAGGAGAAGACGTGTCACCCCGTGGCTCACACCAGGCAGCGTGCTCCCAGCAGGGCCGACGATGCCGGGGGCAATCAGAGTGACTGCTGCTGCCTTGCCCGCACCCAGGAGAGATGGAAATGTGGGAATGGATGTGACAAGTGGTGAAGAACTACAAAAGTGGGAAGAAACCAGAGGCAGCGCCTTGGCTTCTGGATTTTAAACAAACCACTCAACCATGGGTGCCCCAGGAGGGAAGTGACAGGGTTCAGAGCAGCACCCGGGTGTCCTCCTGCCAAAGTGACCCCTGAGCCACATGGGACCTCCCTGCCCAGGCCACCCTGCCTGCAATGGGCAGGGGAACAGCATGGGGCATGGGGCACCGTAGGGCACAGCCCCCACCCCAGGGCAGGAGAGCCATGCAGTGGGGTCCCCAAGCTGGGTCTCAGCCCATGCGCGCATCCCCAAATGCTGGGGAAAGAGGTGGGGTTGCACAGGACTCTCCAATATGGGAAAATAAAATGAATAATATAAGGAATAAATGAATAAGTACAGGGGAGGGAATGAAGGGCTGGTGACAGTTGGGGTTTCATAGAATCAAATAATTGTTTTGGTTGGAAGGGACTCTTCAGATCATCGAGTCCAACTATCAACCCAACACTGACAAACCCACCACTAACTCATGTCCCTCAGCACCATGTCTGCCTGGCTTTTAAATACCTCCAGGGATGGTGACTCCACCACCGCCCTGGATAGTCTCTTCCAAGGCTTGACAACCCTTTCTGTGAAGAACTTTTTCCTAATATGCATCCTAAACTTCCCCTGGTGCAGCTTGAAGCCATTTCCTCTTGTCCCATCTCCTGTTCCTTGGGAGAAGAGACTGATTCCCCCCATGGCTACACCCTCCTTTCAGGGGGTTGTAGAGAGCGAGAAGTTCTCCCCTCAGCCTCCTTTTCTCCAGGCTGAACACCCCCAGCTCCCTCAGCCGCTCCTCACAAGCCTTGTGCTCCAGACCCCTCACCAGCTCCGTTGCCCTTCTCTGGACCCGCTCCAGCCCCTTGATGTCCCTCCTGTTGTGAGGGGAAAGGCCATTTCATTAGGGGCAGGCATGGGGTGGCACAGCCCAGTGAAGGAGGGGAGAGATTTCCTCTTTGGCCCTGAGAAACCCTTATTTCCTTCCACCGCAATCACTGCCGAAGGCTTGACGGGAGCTTCAGCACAGATGCCTGCAGCCGGTGCCGGCGCTGGTGAGAAACCTAAAATAGGGCAGCGGAGAATTCACATTGGAGCATTTGCTGCGCGGAAATATCTCTGCCCTGAAAAGGCTGGGTTTGAGTGGGTTTGGGTGCTGGGTTTGGTTTTTTTTAATATTTAAAGATATGATCAAAATAACACAGAAAGGAGCGCAACGAAGGGTAGGCGCAGGCTGGGACTGTCACCTGAGCCTCAGTACTGCGTTTTGTCCTCTGGGGACAACAGGGACCAGGCTAAATCAGCCAGTTTGGGGCCAAAACAAGAGGGTGTGTTGGCTGTTCTGGGAAGGGAGATGCCAGCAGGGCCCCCAGTGCAGGGGTCCATCTTGGAGTGCTGGGAGCTGCAGGGGTGGGATGCAGGAGGAGGCAGGTTCATGCATCCCAACTGTCAGAGCAAGAGCTGCTTCCCCACCAGGAAGCACAAATATTTTGCACCTCTACATTGATTTTAAGAGGGTTAATGTTTGTGGTGGTGGGTTTTGGCCCAATCAGCAGCCTATTTTGGCATCACTGGCCAGAGGTGGGTTTCAGCATCTTTGTAAAATGAAGGAGGGAGCAAGGAGGGACTGAGGCAGCGCTGCTCAAGGAGAGAAGGACACCACAGGGGTGGTTTTCTGCCCCAGCTCTGACCCACGGCAAGAGAAAAAGTTGCATCAGGTGGTGGATGGGGCTGGCAGTTCCCATCAGGCAGCTTTTCTCCACAGCAGAGGTGATCCAGCCCTTGGACCATGTTGGTGGTGTCCTGTAGAGGGGCTCTATCAGATCCATATCTGCCTTGTGCTGGGACACCGGAGATGGAGGCAGTGCTCCAGGGGGGTGTGAGGGGAGCATCTTTCTCCCTTGCCCTGCTGGTCACACTGCTGGAAATGGAGCCCAGGAGATGCTTGGCTTTCTGGGCTGCAAGCACACATTGCTGGTTTGTGCCCACCACTATCTCCCAGTCCTTCTCCACAAGGAAGAAGGACTCCAACCATCCACCCATCCATCCATCCATCCATCCATCCATCCATCCATCCATCCATCCATTCCTCTCTCCTTCCCTCCCTCCCTCCCTCCCTCCCAGCCTGTGCTGGTACTGAGGATTGCTCTGACCCAGGAGCAGGACCTTGCACTTGGCCTGGTTGAACTTCATGAAGTTCACACGGACCCACTCCTCCAGCCTGTCCAGGTCCCTCTGGATGCCACCTCTTCCCTCCAGCGTGTTGACTGCCCCCCTCAGCTTGGTGGAAAACCAAAACTAGTCTTGTGTGATGGAAAGACCAGAGAAACATGGAGTCTGGCTTCAGCTCTGGCTTCAGAGACATCTGGGGAAGCCCTTTGAAATGCTTCGGCCACTTTAGCAGAGAAAAATAATACAACCATACACTCGACAGGGTTTTGCCATCCTCAGAGGGATGAAGGATGGTGTGGGGATGGCACAACTCTCACTCAGGAGCTCCCTGGCTCTGACACCGGTGTCTGTTTGGGGAGATACTGATGGGAGACATTCTACAGGGCTGGACCAAGAACATCCACTGCACAGGAGCTGGGTGCCGCTGCTGCACCTAAATGGGGGGTCAAGGGTGTGGGTGGGGGGCAGGTGAGGATGCTCAGGGTGATTAAGGCATCAGGAGAAGGGATGTCGATAAGATGGAAGGGGATGGGGATGGATGGATGGATGGATGGATGGATGGATGGATGGATGGATGGAGAGAAGGAGAGAGGGAGGAATAGATGCATGGATGGATGGATGTGATGGAGGGTTCTGAAGGCTTGGGAGTACCTGGGGACATGTTTCCCCAGCATCCCACATGCCAGCCCCCGCCAAGAGGACAGGTACAGCCCTGTGCCTTGCACATGATGGCTGCTGCTGGATGTCACAACAAGGGACCCAGGCGTGTTGCCCTGGGCTGGGGCCAAGCCTGCAGGAGTGTGGGTGCTCCCCCAAACTGCGGTCCCCACTGCTGTGCACCCCCCACTCACTGCCACCCCCAGCCAGGCACAGTGGGGCTGGGATCTGCTGGGTCACAGTGGGGTTTGGGGGGGCTGTTGGGGACCCTGTGTGGAGCTGGATCAGCCCAACAGCACTGTGGGGAGGAGAGTGGGGTGCAGGAGAGGAGAATGGGGTGCAGGGGGGGATAGTGGGGGAATAGCAGGGTGTAGAGAAGACAATAGTGGGGTGCAGGGGGATAGCAGGGTGCAGGATAGTGGGGTGCAGGAGAGGAGAGCAGGTTGGGGGGGGACAGAAGGGTGCAGGTGGGACAGGAGGCGGCAGCGGGGCCAATTGCAGGGCACAGAGGGGGATAGTGGGGTGCAGGGGGACAGTTCCCACTGGAAGGCAGGTAGAGACACAGCTCTCACCCATCCCGGTGCCACGCTGCCCACCACTCCTTCCCCTTCACCCCGCCAGCTCCTGGTGAAGCCAAACTGGGTTAACCGGGCATTGGTAGTCATAGGGGGGGCCCAGCCGTACCGAGTGCCTGCCGTCTCTCCCAGCAGGGCTCACCCCACCACGGGGGGGTGTGAGGAGGCCTGGGGGAAGCACATGGAAGACAATTCTGTCCCCTGGCTTGGGGTCACCATTCTGCTCAGTGTCCCCAGTTCCCATCCCAGACCCAACACCAGCAGTGCCTGGGGACCATGGCACCCCAAGGCAACACGCAAGGGGGGCACGAGGCAGCAGCAGACAGGGGAGACCTGCTCCTTGTGTGTCCCCTCAGCCCCGGAGCCGGGTCCCACGGGGCTCCCTCTCCCACCCCATGCTGGGTGCCCCTGTGGGTGCAGCACAAATCCCCCGATACCCACTTTGAGCTTTCGCCAGGGAAATGGGAGCCAAGAACAGGAGGCCACGGGGCTGGCCACCATGAGCCCCCATCCTCGCCTGCCCGGGGACACAGGGACCCACCGCCCGCGCGGAAGCGACTCAGGGTTGCAGACAAGCCGGGTCAGCCGTATTTATTGAGAACGGTTGTGGAGGGATAAAAATATTTCCACTAGCTCTATAAGAATTTATAAACCTATACTCTGCTTATCCTTTAATAAATGCCTCTATGACCGTCATGCGAAGGTAGGTACTTCTGTAAGAAAATAGCAAGATTAAAAAAAGGAAAGCGCTAATACACCCTGCGGGGCCCTGCCCAGGGCGTCCCTGCCCGCGGGGGCCAAGGGACCCTGTGGCTGGCACGGGGACATGGGTGGTACGTGCCGGAGCCGCCCCAGGACCCCACAGCACCCACCCTGAGCCTTGGCTGGACACAGCTCCCCATCAGCCAAGCCTCCTGGATGCAAATCTCTCACCCAGGGGCGAACCCCCACCACCCCAGGGAACCCTGATTCAGGTGGCCCTGCCCGGGAGGGGACGTGTCCCCATGCCAGCGAGCTCCCAGTGATCCCACTGCTCCCAGTTCTGCCTCCACCCTGCAGCCTCACCATCCCCTTTGTCTTTCCCAGTCCCCGGGGGGAGCAGGGGGCTGGGGGGGTTCGGGGCCATCTCCCCAGGGATGCCCTGTGGCTGCTGGCCTGGAGGTGTGGGCCAGGGCTCGCCTTGGGGACACACAGCGGTGCTTTGCTGGGGAGCAACATGGATGGGGACATCCTAGGGGGACACAGGGACACAACACAGTGCTCTGCAGGGCAGCAACACGGATAGGGACATCCTGGGGGGAGGCAAGGACACGACGTAGTACTCTGCGGGAAAGCAACAGGGATGGGGACAGCCTGGGGGGGACAGGCTGCAGCGCTCTGCAGGGCATGAAACACCTGGGGACGTCATGGGGGAACCCGGGGACACACAGCAGTGCTTTGCTGGGAAGCCACACGGATGGTGACATCCTTGGGGGGACACACAGTGATGCTCCACCCAGGAGCAGCAGCGACAGGGACATCCTGGGGACACGCAGGGACCACAGACAAGCAAGTGGCAGCAGGGGCCGAAACATCAGCCAGGGACGATGCTGCTGCCGCGGGTGGGGAGGCACCGCGGGCACGGGACAGTCATTATTGCTTCACAGGGCCAACACCAAGGGGAGGCCAGGCTGGGGACCCACCCTCTGATTTGGGTTTCAAGGGACTTTCTGTGAGGACTGTGATTCCCCAGTGCTCCCCCTGCCATGGCCACCCCCACCACCCAGGGACACGGGGTGCTCCCAAGGGGTGACACTTGGTGGGGACAGGGACCCTGCCGAGGACACAGGGCTGGACTTCCCAAGCTTCAGTCCCTCCTCCCACCAGTGCTGTCATGAAGGTGGCCAAGGGTCCGGGTGCTGGCTGCCACCCCGGCCGGGACACTGGCTGCCCCTCCATCCCCTTGGTCACCTGTGGCCCCAGGAGCTGCTGTCCCTCCATGCCAGCCAGGTCCAGGGGGAGCAACCCTGTCCCCCACATCAGGGCAGCTAGGGGTTTGGGGGGGGCTGGGACCGGACCCCCCCCTTCCCCCTTCCCTTAAGCAAGGGCCAAGCTGAGTGTAAAGGCTGTAAGCAGGCAGCTCGAGGTGACACGGGGACAAGGGACACGATGCGGAGAGCTGGCTGGTGGCCCTCCCCAGCGCTGCAGGGGAAACAGAGAAAGCCAAAGCTCGGGGGACAAAGCTGTTCCCAGCCCGGGGTGGGGGCCTGGGGAGGCTTCCAGCCAGGACAGGGTGCAGGGGACCCCAGTTCCCTGTCCCCTCCCTGTCCCCGCGTGACAGGCGCTGGCAGTTGGATAAGGCGATACCACAGCAGCTTAAGGTGGCGGGTACGGTGTCGGTACCGAGTCGGCAGCGGGGCTGGGGCAGGATGGAGCGTGATGTAAACATTTCTGATCTGGGGGGGGGGCAGGAGGAGGAGGAGGAGGAGGAGGAAGGGTTGCTAGTGCGAGTCCTTCATCTGCTTCTGGATCTTCTGGAGCATCTCCTGCATCCGCCGCAGCTGGAAAGGAGCAGAGCAGGGATCATGGAGAGGGGGAGGGGGGCAGGGGCTGGCACCCCCCAGCCACACCAGCTCCCTCGCCAACATATTTGGGACAAGCATCCCAAGCAGACTGGGATCACCGAGAGCTGTGGGGTGGTGGCGGGGACCCCTCTGCTGCCCCTCCAACACCACCTCACCCTGGCCTGAGGAGTAGCAGCCTCTGGGACGGCGCAGGAAGGGTGCTGAGCCAGCGCTGGGGCTGGGGACATTGTGGAGGTTTGGGGGTGGGGGATAATGGAGGGGGGGCTCAGCCCTCCCCCACACTCACCTCCTCATCCTTCTCCCGGATGAGCTTCTCCGTCTCCGCATCTGGTACCGGGGGGATGACAGGGATGGGGAAATCCGTCCCGCTCTCCCGGGTCAGCTTGCTGCGGGCAGAGAGAGGAGGTGAGGACGCTGTCACAGCCCTGGTCCCCCCCCTTCCCCACCCCAACCAGGGGTGACAGTCCCCCCCAGCCGCTGCAGCCCCAGAGAC